>VDFB02003785.1:0-14917 GCA_007258455.2 Sequoia sempervirens | reverse complement strand
GCATCCTATTTATTAAGGATTAACACAATGAAAGTAAAATTAAGTTGACTTAGTAGTTTTCCCTATTTAAAGAATTCTCTGAAAACATTTAAAATATCAAAATAAATGACATCTCAAAAGTCTTGAAAAACCTTAGGGGGGAACCATCAGGATAAGGAGCTTTGAACACTCCAAAGGAAAAGATCGCACTCTTGACTTCTTGCATCATTATTGGTTTCCTCATATCCTTAAGCTCCATCTCTAATATCACCTTAGGAATAGAATCAAGGAGAGTTTCAATCTCAGTGTCAGTTTCATCTTGGGCTCCATGATCATTATCTTTGAAAAAGGAAACAACCTCGATGGCTATTTCATCTTCATTTGTTAGAATATTACCATTTGCATTTACTAGAGAATGAATGTTGTTTATTTTTCTATGCTTCAAGGTCTATTGGTGGAAGAATTTAGTGTTCCTATCCCCTTCTTACAACCACTGTATTCAATAATTTTGTGTCCAGGATATTTCCTCCTTCTTAGTAGCTTTGAACAAATTTGCTCTAAGCTCTCTTTCTCTCTTCGAAGTCTCAACATCAACATCTCCATTCTCCATCTTGGTTTGAATATCCTTTAAAGTAGAAAGAATGGAACATTGGTGTGGAAGATATTTTTGAAGGATATTTTATCCCTTACACATTATCTTTGATCCTTATTAGTTTTTGAGCTAGGTGAAACATAGGCATACCCTGGCAAGGAAGATTCCACCAATGTTGAATAAGCTTCTTAAAATTAGGGTGAAGATTCCACATTATCTCAAATCTAAAGGGAAAGGGTCCTCTGGGCCTTAGCTCCCCCCATTCCTAGGAGAGCATTATGATTTAAAGTAGACCTTAGAAGGGTAGAAAGATGCAGATTTGGGAGAATATCCCAATCGCCAGAAATCAACACCCTATCAAGATTAACCTGGATGTGGTTGTTCCCTTGAGGTCTATTTGACCTGGTAAACTTAGATCCCTTGAGATCAATGTCTAAAAGGCCTTGAGAAGAGATGAAATATGAAAAGTCCAACATACTATCTGAGTGGTCTTCCAAGTCCCACTACTTGTTAGAAGGATAGAGAGGGGTGTTAAAGTCCCTAACCAACTTCTAATGCACCTTTTGGTTATTTTTCATGAGCATAGATAAGGAGTTCTAGAGATGGGCTCTAACATCCCTAGAGTTAGGGCCATAAATATTGAGAAGATTCCATTTAACAACATTCCTCCCATCTTCCATGATGGTTTCTAAGAATTTTTTGCTGCAATAACCTTTGGTTCCTTTAACTCTTGCAAGGTTCCATAGGGTAGCAAGGCCACCAAAGGCTCCATCCTCTTTGCTTATACAATACTTTTCCATGGGGACCCATATGTTTTTAACAATCTATTAAAGGTATGTTGTTACACTTTTGTTTCTTGGATAAGGAGAATGTCCACTTTCAAATCCATTATAGAACACTTAATATTATGTTTTTTATTGGGCTACTTAGCCTACAAATATTCCAGGTCATTATTTTTATTAAGAAACAGAATTTAAGGAAGTCAGTATCCACTAGATACTAGCTAGGGGAGGCCTACCCTCCCTAAACTAATTTTTGGTTTTATTTTTGCTTAAGGGACCCTCAAGGGTCAATTTTTTCCCTAAATCCACCTTGCAAGAAGCCTCTCTAGACATAGTATCCCTCTAAGAAGTTCTCCCTTTCTTTTGTTCACCCCCCACATGCACCTTCTTTTTTCTTTTTTGATTTTTTGTTTACCTAATTTAATTCATCTTCTAGACCATCCTTCATAGTGCTCCACAAAGATAAAGGGGACTCCAAATCCCCAAAACCCAACAAGGCTAAGTAGTCATGCATAATCTTGTTGTGGTTCTCCTAATGTAAGACATCTTGCCCACTCAAGGAAAAACATATACTTCTTTCAGCATCTATCCTTGAGAATTTATAGGGGGAGGGGGGAAGGTCCAAATCATTGTTCTAGATTTCTTTAGAAATCTCAGCATTATGCTACCTGCCTAAGGGATATTCTCCTTAGAGGAATCTGGTGGCTCCTGAACTTTGTTGTTTCCACCACTATTTACATCTTGTTGCATTTTTTATTCCAACACAACCAAAGTCTTAGAATGTGGGAGCCTCAAGTCCTTATTCATATTCTCATAGAGGTCCATCTCCTTAGGGTGAGGGAGAATAAATTCAAAAATTGCTTTATATTTTTGTGAATATTGTTTTTTGCAAGAGTTGCTAAGATTTCCAAATCTCCTATAAAGTTGGCAAAAAGTTCCAATTTTTTTATATTCTATAGCCTAAACCTTGATTTCAAAGTTTTTGAGGAGGGAAGGACTTTATTAACGGCCATGTTCACACATATTCTAGAAAAACTAGCCTTGATTTTTGTAAAGTAACTTTATCCACTGCTAAAAGACTCCCAAAAGACTTAGCAATTCCTTAGTTAAATTTGTTTTCCAAAACTCTAGAGGGAGCCTAGGAAGCTTGATCTAGGTGGGGGTAGTTGAGCTAAGATCCGCGAACAGGTCTAAGCCAAGCTTCCACTTGCATAGGGATAAATAGCTCTTGAAATTTTTATCCAAGTCCTAGGGCCTCTAGTAAGGGTTATAATCAAATATTCGAGATTCAGAAAACTAAAGAGAAACAGGCCATTAGACATGGCACTAACACTCACATCTCCTTTAAGTTTCCAAGTTGAATCAATCCATTTTCCAACTTGATCAATATTTAGTCTAAAACATAAAAACTTACCTATGAGGGATAATTGAAGACCCACAATAATCTCATCCATGATTTCATCTAGTATTTCAACCTTGAGGTCGTTCACCATACAACACACATTCGAGGCTCCTAGAGCCATGGAGTACTTTTTAGATAAAGGACCATTGCTAACTTTTTTATCCATAAAGGATCCAGATTTTCTTCCACAAAAAAGGAATCAAAACCCAAATGGGGGAACACCAAATATTTTCCATCATCCTAAGAGAAAACTCCAAAAGATGATGAGGTAGTTTTGACTTTCACCCCAAAATTACTTTCCATTGGGTTGGAATTCCCACCATCAATAGCTAACATAGAGGATGAAGATTTGGAAGGGGACACCCATTGGGCCTTACCACTAGGCAACACCATGGTGGACCAAGTGAGTACAAAGAAAATTTGAAATTTGTAGAGGGCACACAATTCACAAAGTATTCCTTTTCAAGGGAGAATACTATTGCCATGAAAAACATTCCCATAAATAAAATTTCCCCAAAAATTATAATTAAAAACATATATTTTAGTTCATTTAGTAGCTCATAGATAGATTGGACCTTGTTGATTTGATTCCTTGAATCTTCCACCTTGTTGAGAATATATCTCCAACTAAGGACTCTTGATTTGGATAAGATCATAGTACCCTCAATCAACTCACCAACTACCTTAAAATGTCTGTCAAATTGTGTCATATGCATGCCATTAGTTTACCAATAAGTTTCGGGTCAAAGAAGACCCAAGTGTGAACCTTTGAGATATTTGAGTAATGATATTTTGTCATTGGACCATTCCAATGATTGATGTCTCAATTAATATTAGGGATTAGCTGGCATTCACCTATTCCAAATTGGTGACGGTTGCTAAGGGCTATCCTAGATATGATACAGTAATGGTTGCATGGGTAGTTACCCTACCATGAAGATAATAGTAGCTACAACTAATTATTGTGTTGGGAGGTTATATTGGTAGTCACCTACAAATGATGGTGATCGATGCCAAGTGTTACTTGGGTTGTACTTGGGTTGCGAAGAAGATAGTTGACAATATCACTAAGGTCACAAGGTGGTATATATTGAAAGCTACTTCTTCCTAGGTGGAAAGACTTATTGTTGGTGGCCTATAGGAAATTGAATTTGGAATCCATCAAGCTAGGTAGGTTCACTACTTGGGAATTCTCTCTTAGTCCCATATGACCTTTAGGTTGGAGGATGAACCTCCAATGTAGAATGGGATACACTAGATCCTCTACTTAGTTGACCAATGCACATTGATCCATACCACCATCCCAACTAGTATAGAAGACCAAGCAATATATGAGACCCACGGTGTGGTGTGTAATACATTGTCATTATTTTCTATTGTGATGCACCAGAATGAGGTGGGAGTGGGTCACCCTCCTCTTATATACATATCAAGTACTACCTTGTACTTAACCCCTTTGTAACAAGGATAGATCCCTAGTGTAGTATGGGATGCATTGAGGCCTCTTCACAATTTAGCCTTGATTAACTAGTCACCTTTCAAGCCCATAACTAAAGTCCTTACAAGTTTTTCCCAAAATAGCTTGCCGAGCCCACTTGGTTAGGGTGGACGGGGTAGTGGTTCACATTGTTGGGTTTGTTTCACCCCACAAGGACACAAAAGGAAACCTGGATAGCTAGGAAGATATACCTACCAATTTCTGATCTTATTCTTTGCCAAGTAACCGAAGACATTATCATTCTGTTTGGTTAATTGATTTCAGGACATTGTATTTGTGTGAACATAATTGAATTGTAGTTATTGAATGTGATTATTGTAATGTTTACATGTGGATTTTGTACAGTATAAAAAAATATTATTGTCATGACTAAGTTTTAACATATATTTTTACTTTTAACTTGTGGTCTATGAAATAAGTATACTATTTTTTATTCAAAGTAGTAATTGGTTCATTAAATCAAGGAGTGTCAACTACACAATGCCAATGAAAACAAAATAGAAATTATGTATTTTTTCCTTCAACTAAATTAATTTGAAGTATTTTTTAAAATAAACAAAACAATAATTATAATAATTGACATATAAGAAAACAATATTCTTAAAATATACAAATGTAAAAAGATTAAAAATAATCTTTTTAATATATATATATATATATATATATATATATATATATAACTTAAATAATTATAAAATTAACAAAATTAAAACTCTTAAAATTTCTCTCTTTTAAAATTTGCTAAATACAATAAAAATAAGAATCTTTTGATAGAGCAAAGTGTAGAATATTAATTAGGTGAAATATTGCTACATATAATTAAAAATAAGAACTTTTAAAAGAACCAAGTCTAGAATATTAATTAGGTGTGAAAAAAACATGCCCGTACTATTAGAAAGAGAAACATTATATGAGTTCATGGCATATTTCATTACAAGGTATATGGATATGCCTAGCCTTACACACCGTATAACTCTTGAGATGCTGCCAATAAAAAAATTTGTAACGACTTATCAAATATATTAAAATTAATGAAATTGAAGGAATTCCCGTGGTTTAAGGAGATGGGGTTTGAGAATTTCCAGGGATAAGAAAACGACAAGACAGCTTTTCAGTTCATTTTATATATAAAATCAATGTTTTTTGTTTTTTCTAAAGAAATAATTGATCATTAATCTAGTGAGCACATCTGACATGTTAAAAAAATCTTACACTTCCATGCCCTGGTTTACAACGAATGCACTGGTGATCTTGTTGTTCTGTAAATCTACTTCTTGCAGCCTCTGGCTTGTTACACCGCTGAGATCCACAACTCCATTGATGGAATTCCTTGGCATTCTCCTATTTATTGGAAATGACGTTTATAGACGATCAGATCTCTTTCTAAGCTTTTTAATTTACTTTAACAGAGGATAAAGTTCTCAGTATACTCACAATGTGTCCAATGATGGCAATTGCCAAACGCTAGAAGGTATTGTTCCATTCAACTTCCATTTTCCATTAAACTGGTAAGAAATTCGAAAAGCAAGGAAGAAAGGTGATCAGTATATATTAATATTCTTCTCTAGTCCATTTAGACCATGTTTCCTAAGCATTTGATTATTCTGGACTTACACTGTCGTTAGCAATTCTGACAAAGAAATCCAGTCAGGAACAACGGATTCTTCAAATGAATTGTTGCTCAGGTCCCTGCCGATACCACACACCAAAATATTATTGATCAAAAGCATAGATACAGTGCCGCCATTGGAGCTAGTTTAGACGTTGACTTACACGTATTGGAGGTTTCTAAGCCCGGATAAATCAGGAATTTGACCACTCAGTTTATTGTTTGAAAGACGTCTGAAACATATGAAATCAGAGAAGAAATCTATCATCTCTATTAATAGTAAATCTTGTTGCATCTTTACCTCTATGAAATATCAAATGATAGAATCTTACATTTCACCTAGTTTCTTCGAGGAACTAATGTTTGACGGTATTGGACCCTCCAATTGGTTTCCATCAAGCTTCCTGTTAACATCCGTTTCCGGTAAGAAAACAGATAAAGTTTTCGAAGAGAGCAGTTGAGAAGAATGAGAATCCACAAGGCCAAAATCAAATGATGGAGAAATTTCCAGTCTCACAGAATTGTCATGTTCTTAAGCAGACCAACTGTTGAGGGTATCGTTCCAGTCAAAACATTTTGATCGAACAGCCTGTACATTGTGATTTTTCCAACGATGAGAATTTAATATGGCACAATTTTTTTTGTTTAAACAGTATATTTTAAGTTTTGTTTAGGTAGGTTATTTGAAATCACTTTAATAGGTAGATTCTACTGTTAATTCAGATGAACCACTTAAATAAATTGAAATTTAGATTTTAAGTTTTGCTTAGGTAGGTTATTTGAAATCACTTTAATAGGTAGATTCTACTGTTAATTCAGATGAACCACTTAAATAAATTGAAATTTAGAATGTGCTGTGTAAATCTCATAAATTTGATTTAGAATGTACTGTTTAAATCTGACAGGAACAAGAAAAATCTTTATTTGAAAAAATATAAGAATGGAAGTGTGTACTTACACATGTAGGATGGTCATGTTTTCATTGAAAATTTCTGGTGGAATGGAGCCTTCCAGCCGGTTTTTGTTAAAGTGGCTTCAACAAATAATAGAGGAGAGTGTCATGATTAGGAGAACAGTATAGGATTGCATGACTCTACAGAGATGATTAGCAGGAAAAATAAACAAAATACAAGGCTTACAAGTGACCACAGGCAAGAAGCTTCCCGAGCTCGACTGGAAGTATTCCACCAAAATTATTGTTGGCAATGTGAAACCAGAAGAGTCTACTAAGGTTACCCAATGTGGCAGGAATATTTCCGCCCAGTTTGTTGGAATTTAAATCCCTGATAAATAGTTTCCGCTTGAACATGTCATATAAAGTACTAATTTGTGAACAAATATCTTTGAAATAATGCAAGTTCTCTTACAGAAATGTAAGCCTTTGGAGGTTGCCAAGCTCTTCCGGAATTCGCCCAGTGAAATTACACCCAATTAACACTCTATAGATGCCACAAATTATTAACATCTTCAATACCAATCTTATCATGAGTTGTTGCTGCTGATTCTGAATTCGATTGTGTGAGATTTTTAGCATCAACATTTCAGATCACACTCCATGACCCATCATAGGATGTTAGAGAGCATCAATGTTATGAACATCATATGTAAGATGCTAGAAAACATCAATGTTATAAATTATTGAATGCGATTCAAAATGACAATGTTAAAAAATCTCACACAATTGAAGGCCAGAGGCAGAGGAATTCATACAGTAAAATAAAAAAATATTAATTTCTTCAACACAGAGCTGCTGCTCATTAATTTCAGTTTGCTCACCTTCGCATTAAAAATTCAAAAGTAAATTACATATACATGTATAGGTAAAATTCACATGAATGATTTTTCACGGAAGAGAGGGAACGAAATAACATTTATTACAAAATTACCTAACTTTTTCCTGTCAAAACGCATTTAATAAAATGTCCTTTACAATAATATTAAAACTTAAATATTAATTGTCATATACAAGATTTCCTTTGGCGGTGGCGGCTTTATCCATGGTTCCCCGCGGTATCGCAATGGGTAAAACCCATATTGCGATATTGTGGGCAGCGGTTTGATGACGACGTAGTAAACGGTGGTAAACAGCTGGTGGTAAAAGATAAAACAAAATTGCTACAGGGTCTCCCGCAGTATCGCAATGGTTATTTTCTTTATTGCAATATTGCGGGCAATGGCTGGAGGTGACGGCAGCAGTTAGGGTTAACATTCCAACACTCCCCCTTAAACATAATTGCTCTGTCCACCATGCCCAATCTGTTTCTTTGAAAAATGAAATTATCTCTTCCTAGTGCCTTTGTGAAAATATCTGCACTTTGCTCTTCTGATCTGCAAAACTCTAAAAATATGTCACCATTGTTAATTAATTCCCTGATGAAGTGATACCTGGTATCAATATGCTTGCTTCTCTTATGGAAGACTGAATTTTTTGAGAGAGCTATGGCTGAATTGTTATCACAGTAAATTTTTATTGCCTCCATTTGTTCATTTTGCAATTCTTTCAAAATTCTTCTCATCCAGATTGTCTGGCATACTGCACTTGTGGCTGCCACATATTCTGCTTCAGCTGATGAAAGACAGACTATTGGCTACTTCTTTGAAGACCATAAGACAACCCCTGTCCCAAAATTAAATACATAACCAGACGTGTTTTTTCTGTCGTCAATGCTGCCAGCACAGTCACTGTCTGTGTATCCTATGAGTTTGAACTCATCTGAACTTGAATACTTAATGCCAAAATTCCTTGTTCCACTTACATACCTTAAAATTCTCTTCCCAACTTTCCAATGGGTGTCTTTTGGTGTTTCCATAAACCTATAAATCAAACTTACTCCATACATAATGTCTGGCCTTATGGCTATGAGATACATGAGACTTCCAACAAGCCTCTTAAACAAAGTTGGATCAACATTAGACCATCTATCATCCTTGCTTAGTTTCAGACCTGTCACTATAGGTGTTGGTGCTGGTTTGCACTTCATCATATTAAACCTTTTCAAAATGTCATTTGCATATTTTGACTGTGAAATGAAAATACCATTTTTATTTTGATTCACTTCAATGCCCAAAAAATACTTCATCAGACCTAAGTCTGTCATTTCAAATTCTTTCTTCATGTCTGCCTTGAACAGATCAATTGACAAATTTCCAGTGAAGATTAAATCATCAACATATAAGCATACTATCAGTATTTCACCTTCTTCATTCATTTTTGTATACAGTGTGGGCTCACTACTACATCTATTAAATCCATTCAGCAAAAGATAACTATCTATTCTGTTGTACCAAGCTCTTGGGGCTTGTTTCAATCCATACAGTGCCTTTTTCAATTTGTAAATTTTGTGTTCTTAACCCAGAATTTCATACCCAGGTGGTTGATCCACATAAACTTCTTCTTCTAAATAACTATTTAAAAAAGATGACTTTACATCCATTTGAGATACAGACCACTTATTCTGAGCTGCTAATGCTAAAATCATCCTTATAGTATCCAATCATACTACAGGTGCAAATGTCTCATTGTAATCAATTCCAAGCTGTTGTGAATAGCCCTTTACAACCAATCTTGCTTTAAGCTTCTGAACTTCATCTTTTTCATTCAATTTGGTTTTATAAATCTATTTCACTCCAATGACATCTTTGTCTTTTAGAAGACTGACAAGATTCCATGTCTGATTCTTTTCAATTACTTCAATCTCTTCATCCATAGCACTTACCCATTTATCATCTTTGACTGCATCTTCAAAATGAACAGGATCTTCTATTTGAGAATAAAATGCAGAAAGAGAAATTTGATCTGAGTTATTCTCACCTTCATTTTGCTCATATATATCTCTTATGCTTCTGATTTTCTGTCTTCTTAGACTTGCCAATGTAGGATTTGACATATCATTTGAACTTGTGGAAAGTGGACCCAATGGTCCTACTGTAGATGGTGTTTGTTGTCCTCTTATTGGACTGCTTCCTTGAATGGTTGAGGCCGTTCTTATAGTCGATGCTGGTGTCACTTGTGGACTACTTTGCTGAGCTTGAATGGGAGTGGTAGGAGTCACAATAGCTAGAATATTTGTTGATGTTGAAACTTCATTCTCCTCTTGAGGTATACTAGCTGAAATATTGACTGTCTTCTCTATGCTTCCATCCCATGCTTCATCTTCTACAAATTGTACATCTCTGCTAATTATAACTTTCTTTGTTGTTGGATTATAGAGCTTATAAGCTTTGGATTCTTCACTGTATCCAACAAATATACATTTTTCTCCTTTGTTATCTAGCTCCCTTCTCAATTCATCAGGCACATGTGCATATGCTACACATCCAAATACTCTCATGTGAGTAACACTGTGTTTTCTTCCTGTCCATGCTTCTTCAGGTACCATATTCATAACACTTTTTGTTGGACACCTATTCATTATATAGGTTGCACAAGATATTGTTTCTGTCCAATATTCATTTGACAAATGTTTGACTTTCAACATGCTTCTAGCCATTTCTATGATTGTTCTATTTTTCCTTTCAGCTACTCCATTTTGTTGAGGTGTGTATCTAGTTGTGAACTGCTTGTGAATTCCATGATCTTTACAAAATTTAAATTTTTTTTTGAAATATATTCACCACCTCTATCTGTTCTCAACACTTTGATATAATAACCACTTTTTTTTTCAACCAAATTCTTGAACTGACGAAACAGATCAAACACTTCATTTTTCTGCTTTAAAAAATAAACCCATGTTTTTCTTGAATAATCATCAATGAATGTCAAAAAATAAAAACTACCACCTATTGAAGGTGTTTGCATAGGTCCACACAAATTTGAATCTATAATTTCCAAAGGGGCTTTTGCTCTAGTTGACTTTCCTGCTAGAAATGATTCTCTATGTTGTTTTCCTAAAATGCACCCTTCACATACCCTTTCTGGTTTTTCTATTAAAGGTAGTCCCTTGACCATTCCTTTTCTATGAAGTAAATTTAAACCTCCAAAGTTGAGATACCCAAATCTCAAGTGCCATAACGAGTTTTCATCTTTTATCTCAGCTTGAAATATTGTCTGCACTACTGCTGTAGTTTCTTCTCTACCCACTTTTGAATTCATTAAGTGTTATGCTTGAGCATAATTTATATTCAAATCTGGCCTTATCTTTAAGGGAAACATTCTGTTGTTTGTCATTCTGACTTTTGCAATAAGTTGGTTGCTTGGGTATTTTTCTAAAATTGTGCACAGACCATTCTTGAAGGTTACTCTATACCCTTTTTGAACCAGTTGCCCTACACTCATTAAGTTATGTTTCAGACCAGGCACAAAATACATATTTGAAATATACTTTTTCTCCCCCTGTTTAGTTAGAATATTGACATCTCATTTTCCCTTAACTGACACTTTGTTGTCATGACCCAATGTAACATCAGACTTTACATTCTCATCTAAACTTGAAAACATTTCTAGATTCCCTGTCATATGATTGCTACAGCCTGAATCTAAAAACCATACATCTTTTTCATTTGCTTGAGCAACATTACAAGCTAAAAAAATTGTGCTCTTATCTGAATTCTAATTTTGACCTTCTCTTGAAAATTTTGCATTCTGTCTATTATTATCATACTGCTTCTTTCTACACTCATTCATATAATTCCCATATTTTTTACAGTAGTTACATTGGACTTGAGATTTATCATACCTTTGATTTTGTGACTGATTCTGTGTTGGGTTTTGGCTTGAGCCTTAATTGCTGCCTCTTCCACTTGAACTTGATAGGTTGTATCTTTCACCTTTGTAAGAGTTTCTTTCTCTTCCTCCTTATCTACCTCTACCTCTTCCTTGACTGACTGAAGCCTGAGTTTTGAAAGCATGCTCCAATGATGTAATTGCTGACCTTTTCAGCCTGTGTTCATGAGAAATTAGAGATGCATACAACTCATAAACTGAGAACTGTGAGAGATTCTTTGTCTCCTCTATAGCAACTACAACTGGTAGAAATTTTGTGGAAAAACTCCTTAAAATCTTTTCAACAACTCTGGTATCTTCCAGATTCTCTCCATGAGACCTAATTTGATTAACCACCCCAATGACTTGGGTGTAGAATGAATCTATAGATTCATTGTCCTTCATACATATTGTTTCAAAATCTCTTCTTAGCATTTGTAGCTTTGATGTTTTAACTTTTGCCATGCCTTGATAGGCTGTTTGAAGTATGTCCCATGCTTGTTTGGACTTTGTTGTTGCTGAAATCCTTGGAAAAATGCTCTCATGTACAGCTTGAAACAGATAAAATAAATCCTTTGAGTCTTTCTTCCTTGTGTCTTTTAATAAGTTTTTCTTTGCTTGTATTAAAGCATTGTATGCTATTGCATCTGCTAGCTTTGGAAATCCATTCTCAACTAAATCTCATATATCTTGTGAGCTAAATAGTGCTTTCATGGTAATTGACCAGTACTCATAATTCTTCCCATTAAACTGTGGAATTTATGGGTTTGTCAAGCTTGTGCTTGCTGCCATTTTTAAAATTTACCCAGATAATCTACTTTGATAAAATTGACCCTAATAATTGAACTCGCTCTGATACCACGTGAAGGCCAGAAGCAGAGGAATTCATACAGTAAAATAAAAAATTATTAATTTCTTCAACACAGAGCTGCTGCTCGTTAATTTCAGTTTGTTCACCTTCGCATTAAAAATTCAAAAGTAAATTACATATACATGTATAGGTAAAAGTCACGTGAATGATTTTTCATGAAAGAGATGGAACGAAATAACATTTATTACAAAATTACCTAACTAACTTTTTCCTGTCAAAACGCATTTAATAAAATGTCCTTTACAATAATATTAAAACTTAAATATTAATTGCCGTATACGAGATTTCCTTTGGCGGTGGCAGCTTTATCCATTATTGTGGTATCGCGGGCAGCGGTTTGATGACGGCGCGATAAACAGCGGTAAATGGCTGGCGGTAAAAGATTAAAAAAAAATTGCTACAGGGTCTCCCGCGGTATCGCAATGGTTATTTTCTTTATTGTGATATTGCGGGCAATGGCTGGAGGTGACGACAACAGTTAAGGTTAACATTCCAACAACAATTGAATCCAAAAACAGCAACGACATGTTCAATACTGAAAGAAACGAGAATAGCTATTGATTTGATAGTGTGATAATTGCAAGGTTGGAATACTCATAGGCTGAAGGCTATGCAAGTTTCCTAAACTTGGCGGAATTGGTCCTGTCAAGCCTGGGTTGTATGATAAATCTCTACAGCAATAGCTTGCTTTAATTAATCTAAAGCCCACAAATTACTGCAAGAAGTGAATTCAGTATTTACAATTGATGTATGGATCTTACAGACTTTGGAGACCTGTAAGGATTCCAATTTCAGTAGGCAGCAGTTCTCCCTGTAGACTCATTGTAGATAGAAGTCTATAAAAAAATTTAGACATGTAGGTAAGGCATACAAGTATCTAACAATATGAAAGATAAAGCTGAAGAGGTAGAAACATAGACTGGCTTACAATAAGGTTACTCGAGCACCGTCGCAAGTAAGCCCAGTCCAGTTTGAAGCGTAAGGATCTATGCCTTCCCATGCCAGTCCTGGCGGATTTCCCCATTGCATTTTCACCGATCTCAACGAAGACACTGGAATTCAGGCACACCAAGAATATATCAAAACTTTTTCTTTTAAACAGACAAGTTACAATTCATTTTACTAAATCTTACCATCTCTAGGGTCTGTGACTCCTACAACAATCTCAAAACAAAGAGAAGCAATGACGAACAGAAAGTTCCAATTGAAGTCACCCATCGTTTAAACTACTACCCACGAAGATGGAAGCTTGCATATCAATGGTAATAATAATACATATCCATTTGTGTTTTTAATTTTTCATTTTAGAGATCCACTTGGGTAAATTTTGTGGTGCAGAGAGTGCTCGACTGCAATGCTTATAATTGACTTGGGCAAACGATTAAAATATTTAGTGTAGCAATTGACAAAGCTTGTAATCCTCATTTTTTATTGCAGACGACTCAGACAAACATGGAGGTGGATGTGAGACGTGAGATTTGTTTAATGAAGTAAACTGTACTATTGTGACAATCCTTGAGTTTCAAAGTTATAATTGAAAGACAAATTCAAAGGATCAGAAGCAAACCCAACCTTATAATTTCTATTTGACCGATATTAATAAATATTCTGAAAACGAACTCTCTTAACTTTTTTGCTTGAGAGTAATTAAAACTGATTCATCTCCTGGTCTTCTGGTTGAAGATATTTTATGGTTTTGCTTTGGTAAGTCTCCTCTCTTATGGTAAAATACTACAATATTTGACCTCGGTAATCAATAATTTGACAGAATCGAGTGCATTGATTGCGTTGAAGTAGGGAATAGCTTGTGAATAACCAATGATTGTAGTATTAGCATATATATCTTAGAAATGTATATTTCGAGGAAAATTTTAAAATCAGAAAAATAAAATACTAACAAATATTAATAGAGTTTTGTTTGCAATCTAAAAATTATGGTTTCTGAAAATAAATTTAAGATTTTTTTGAAAAGAAAATAAAATAAAATCATAAAGTTGAATTTTTTAAGATAATAGAAATATATCCTCACAACACAAAGATTTGTAGAGAGAAAAATAAATAAAAATTACTTATTATATTTGAGTTTTTATGTATGCGGGTCGTTCACACCCATATTCAATTGGATTTGAAAAAAGGTTGTGTTAATGTGAAAAGAGAAAGGAAAAAGAGTTAAGTTTTGATCAATCTTAAGGAATCTATAACTTGTGTTTGTTGCTAACAAGGTTCTAACAACCTTATTAGACACTGACAAGGTTTTGGAACCTATTTCATCATCAACACTAAATGTTGGTGCAGGAAAGAGAACCAAAAGGAGGGAAAAGATGGACATATTAAAAGATAAAAGCATAGATAAACCAAAAGAAAAGTAGCATTAAGTTAAATATTTTCAAAAGTATTTAAAGGTGGAACCTCTTCAAAAATCAAGGATAGTAAGATCAAGTGCTATCACACCCACTTTTAAAGATATTCCACTCAAGGATGAC
>VDFB02003784.1:0-11786 GCA_007258455.2 Sequoia sempervirens | reverse complement strand
GTCAAGTTGTAGGTGGAGATAGATCACGTGGATCAAGAGCATATGGAGGATATTGTAAAGGAGGCTAGGGCTGTTGGATGAGTAGAGGGCCTATAGGATGCACTAAGATCCATGATTAGATCACAATCACATACCACTATCTCATGAAAAATTCCACATCCAGGCCCTAAGGGGTCTAGTAGTCACAAGCTACAATAGCATTGTATTATTGAGGATATGTACTTAAAATTTTCTTATATATATATGATCATTTATGTTTGGTTGCTTATGTTTATTTGTTTAAGTTAGATGAAAATTTGATTTATGAAATAATATTTGTAAGACTATTTAATAAATGTCTTCATGATCTAACATGTTTTTTCGTGATCTAATAAAAACAATTTTAGCTTTCCTTAGATGCAACATTATGATTGGGTATGTTATTCTAAATTAAATGCACCTATGATCTAATTGTAGAACACTAAATGCATATAAGGATCTAATCTGACATAACATACAAGATTAACTTGAATAGTATGAAACATAAAGTAATAACCCAAAGCTAATTTGAATAATTACTTTAATATTCAAGAAACATGAATAATTGTTTACCAAGAACAAAGTAGTGTGAGAGAAAATAACATACTATCTAATAAATCTAACATCACTTATCTAACATTCACACTATTCAAGAAGGAAGGTTAGACATAGTACTAGCACAAATGTGTGACATTAATAGGTTCTTTAAGAGGTGTACCATCCATTTCTATTAATGTGTATGCTCCAGAACCATAAATTACATTAATTACATAAGATCCTAACCAATTAGGGATGAATTTTCTTTTTTCAGCCTGGGCAACATTGACATTACATTGATTCTCAAATAACACAAAATCACCTTTATTAAATGAATGAGGGATGGCGTGATCATTTTAACTACATTTATTTCATCTAGAGTGAGCTTGGAGATGCTCAAGAGTGTTGATGCATTTTTCATCAAGCATTTCATGCTAATGGAATCATTGTTCTTTATAAGTATTATCATCAATAAGTCCTTGAAGAGCAATTCTTAATGAAGGAATCTCTAACTCCAAGGGCATTATCACCTCAGTACCATAAACAATATTATAAGGAGTATTTTCAGTTGATGTTCTAATAGTAGTATGATAAGCTCCATAATACATATGTTAATTGTGTGTGCCAATCCTTATTATGCTTGCTTACTATTTTCCTTAGGATTTTCTCAAGAGTCTTATTAGTTGACTCAACTTGACCATTAGATTATGGGTATTAAGGTGTTGAAAAATAATGTTGGATGTTAAATGTTTCTAATAACTTATTCATATCATTATTCTTAAATGGTGTCCCATTGTTCGAAACCAATGCGAAAGGGAGTCCAAAGTGAGAAATGATATGTTCCAATATGAAACAACATATTACATCAGCATTTGTTGAGCGACGAGGACTTCCACCCATTTCATGAAATAATTTGTTGCAGTAATTATAAATGTATGTTCAATAGAAGAGGGTGGTGATTTTTTTCCAATAAGATTTAGACCCCATACTAAAAATGGCCAGAGAGGAACTTGGTCATGAAGCTTGAAAGTAGGAGCATGAATCAAATTGCTGTGTTCTTGACATTTGTGACATTTCTTAACATATTTGAATTAATCTTGTTCCAGATGTCTCCAATAGTATCCTATGCAGATCATCTTTTGAACTAATGATCATCCTCCAAAACGGCCTCCACAAGCACTTGCATGAGATTCCATAGGTGCTATAGGGATTTTGAATTCTTTAAGACATCAAAGTAAAATACCATCAAAGGGCCTCCTATACAAAATTTCTACAAGAATGATATATCTAGATGCAAGTTTTCAAAGGCAGGTTCGAGTATTCTTAGTTGTCGGCTCAAGAAAGGTACCTTATTTCAAAAAAATAAATATTGGTGTGTACCATTCACTAGAGCTTTCTATGATGTTTAATAATACTTTTTTGACCTTATCTTCTATTGATGGTTGTATAATTGTATGGACAATGAATTCAAAATTTGCTAAAGGATCTTGAAGAGATACAAGGGAAGCCACACTTTCCATTACATCCACAGGTCGATTATCTTTTCATGGGATATTATCAATGGTATACGAATCAAATTTTTGTAAGAGAGTCATTGTGAGATCCTTATATTTTGATAACTTTTCATGCTTTGCTTCATATGATTCATTTATTCATTTGATGACTAATTGAGAATCACCAAATATCTTAATGCTTTGAGCTCCCAGAGTTAAAGTGACACAAATTCAAGTAATTAAAGGTTCATACTCTATTGTGTTGTTTGTGCATAGGAAGTTTAGGTGGTATGACAAGGGAATAGGCTTTCCTCTAGGAAGGTCTAGTATAACCCATGTGTTGGAGCCAATTTTACATTTAGAGCCAGCAAATTATAACTCCCATGAATCAGTTTCAATCGCCAAAAATTTATCATCAGGAAATGAGTCATTGTTATGTGATGTTGATGGTGAAGGAGCTTCAGCTAAATGGTTCGTCAAGGCTTATCCCTTAATTTCTTTTTTTAAGAAAAATTTAAGGTCAAACTCAATTAACAACATTACCCATTTGGCTAAGTGTCTTGATAAGATTGTTTTATTGAAAAGATGTGCTGGTGAATTTTAAAGAAGCAAGCAGATCCCACTAAGCATCTATGAATTTTCCAAATTCAATTCTCAAATACTTAGGAGATGATTGGCCAATGAATGAGAGGAATCTAGGATGATTCCTTCCTACAATTTGATCTCTATAAGACTCGGAAGGTTGTTCCCACAACATGTATCTTACAACCTCACTACACAATTATATCACACATTGCACAATTAATAGATACATTCTCATTCCAATGCTAAAATAATGAAATCTATAAAGAAACTAGCAATTCCTTTGAAAGATCAAACTTATAAAGCTAAGAATTCATATAACACAAACCACAAAAAATATAGATCGATTAAAATATTATTTCTCAATGTTGTTCTCAAATTGGATAGCCAGAGCCATAGGAAATGCATATAATATTTAAGATCACTGCCATATCTTTGGGTAGGGATTCGAAACACAACAAACTAAACTATAAGGTGAATCTAATCCTAAACATCCACGATCTTTATGAGATTGCCTTGAAATTCACATATTAATACTTAGAATCTATGACTACTTATTAGATCAACCAAACAAGTATACTAATTCATGATTTAATCAAAGCATTTTAATTGATCCATTGAACCAGAGCCTAAATTAAAACACACATCAAATCAAAATTATAATGAAGATTAATAAAAGGATTCTTGATCAAATTTTCATTAATAATTCAGATAAAATGTAAAGCTAGAGAGACAATAGACTCAAGAGATTTGCATTATTGTTCAGATATGCTTAGAAATAAAAAAATTGACAAAATTCACTTGCTTGACTCAAAACTTAAGATTCAGACTTCAAATATGTTCTCTCTTTGTTCACAATTTGCATAATTCAGATCTAGAATTCAACAAGAGAGTCGTACTAATAGCCCTGAATTCCATTTTATGAGAACAATGGAGCAAAACAAGCTACAGGATGAAAAGTACACATGTTACCTTTCAATTTGACCTCTATAACATATATTCCCTTTGTAGTTATATTTACACTTTCAATTCGAGGGAACATAAATGAGATAGTTTATTTCCATTTGCTGATGAGGATAGACCCACCTTCCAAATGGAACTTTTTTGAAAAGAAATAATCTTCTAACCATTCCAACATATGCATTCCCTTAAGAAAATTCACAAAAATATGCAAAAGATAGAAAAGGTGAATAAACATCCAAGTCAGCATCCCAATCATAGGTAATCAACATTTACTTGTAGTATTTTCAATTTGGAGACACATATCTTTTATACATTGTAATCTCTAAGGTTAGACCTATACTATACTTGACCAAGGATATGTTCTCTCCATTCCTGTGTTCACAAATCCAATTCATCAATAAATATCCTCTTCCATTACACATATTTTGCATCAAATGACCAATTGAAATTAATATTTTCATCCATCTTCTTTCTATATGGAGAGTACTTTGTCATCACTGAATTGGCTTCTTTGTCAAAATCTTCGAGGAAGCTGGTGATGAATGATAGCTTCTCTAGAGTATTCTTCAATGTATCAATGTCAACATTCTCACAAATGAGAGTTGCTTGAGAACCAATAGTGGTATCCACTTGGTGCTTCCATGTTTGTAGAGACTTGACCTCATCATAAATATGTTGAATATTAGGTAACAATTTCAAATCTACCTCATCAAACTTGGCCTTCAATTCTCTTATTTTCTTCTCGAATGGGGAAACATATCCCTAAAAAATTTGTTTCCTAACCTCACAAACAAACCTATAAGTTGGGACCACCCTTGGATATCTATCCTCCTGCTACTTAGCCCCAATGACCATAAGCTTCAAATCATCATCATTGAAAATCTTCTAGTTGTGCACATTGTCAGGAATGGAAGGTCTTGTCTGCACCTCAACTTTAGAGATTCCTATAAAATTTATATCATTTGGTCTCAATGAAATGTTAGCAAGTAAGTTAGCTACTTTTTTTTGTCCTCTTTCCATCCAGTCGATTCCAAAAGCATCAAACTACTCAATGGAATCCTAGACAACATTTCGATAATGCTTAAGTCTATTATTTTTGCAAGCATACTTAGCCCTTACTTGGGATATCACAAGCTCAGAATCACCAATTAACATTAAATTTTTTATTCTATGCTTATGAGATAATCTCAATCCTAGTAATAATGCTTCATATTCTACCACATTATTTGTGTAGAAAAAGGACAATGTAAAAGAGAATTTATATGAAATACCACTAAGTGGTACTAATAATATCCTTGCACCAAACCCTTTTTTGGAATTTGCACAATCAAATTGTTCCAAGTATGAGAAATTTTTAGTGGTGTTGTCATTAATGTTGTCATTGATGTCAATAGAGTTCAATATGTTGCAGATTGTACATGTATAGCTGAGATGTTGTGAGTACATGAGCTATCTTTATACATTGCATGTGCCGTGCCATTAGCCTCCAAGCGCTGAGAAAATTAATAAAGAAGAGAAGTCAAAGATGAATGTATTTGTGAATGTGGCTCCACATTTCTCCTATGTTGATCCCATACGGTACCTGATCTAAAGATTTGCCGTATGATCTCAAAATATATCCCAGTTTAGCTTCTAGTGTGATAGTACATGAAAGTCATGTTCACCAGTGTGTGAATTGTTTTGGCAGAGTTGATCTTCTATGGACTGAGAGAAATGTTTCTACTTTGTAGTCCTCCACTATTTCATTTAGATCTTGCAGATCTAGGATATTTCTTGAGATGGTATTCTCTAGGCTTTGGAAAAGAAGGTTGAAATTTGGTGATTTGAAAGTCATGTTTTAGTGTTTCAATATGAGTTTGCACAGTTTGGATGGATTGATGAAAGGTGTTCAAAGTTTGAAGCATATTTCATTTGTTACAGATGTATCTAAATAAATCTAAGATATATTCTCATGCATAATGAAGTGTGTAGTGGAGCCCATGTGCCATCTTCTTGTTGGGAAGCATGTAAATCAATGTTCATTTGTGTTTTCATTAGGTTTGGCTGACCTGGTGTTTACATTTCATTCGAAGAATAAAATTTAATTAAGGAGTGTGTGGTTGATTTGAGATATTATTTTTGATCTTGAAAAATGGTTTTATTGGTCTAATATTATTCCTTTCCATCATGGGAATGTTGAGTTGCCAACCTAATTTAAATTTATGAAATGAGGTATTTGTGGCCGACCTTGGAGAAAGTTTCTAAGGTTGAGGATGGTATAAAAGCAAGTCAAATTGTGAAGAGTTGTATGACAGTGTGATGCCAAGTGATGAAAGTGAGCCACAAATTATAAGAGGAGAAGTGTGCGAGTGAGTGAGTTGAGACAAGAGTTCTTTATTTTGTTGGATTCTTGAAGGTAGTGAGATAAAGGTTTTTGCATCCTTATTCAAAGCTACAAATGTGTGTTAATTGATGTGTTGGATCTTTTGTGCTCTCTTTTATCTGTAGGAAGTGAGCCTCCTTATTGGATAGTGAGTCCTTTGGTAGGATCCTTTTTGCTTGACAATGAGTCCTCTTATGGTAGTGAGCCTATGTATTAAGTTTTATAATCTTTTTATATTGTGAATTAACCATCACTGGTTTTTCCCTTATTGGGTTTTCCACATAAAAATTTGGTGTTCATTGTGTTGATTTACTTTCTATGGAACCAAGATCCTAGTACCTGCAAAAAACAACAAACAAACACATTAGAAGATTCAAATGAAAGCCAAGATCAAAGTTCCCCATAAAATCCATTAGCAATGCTCAAAATAGGAATAAAAGCAAGAACACAATAAAAACCAAATAAAAAATCCTATTAAAAACATGCAAACTCTTGATCTTATGGGGGAGTTGGTGCCAATTTGATGTGGAAATTGGCCCTTTCCAAACTGCTATGCAAGTTTTGATGATTTGATGAATATGCGATCCACTTGGTGATTGCTTCAAATGAACTCCATGGAGAAACCCTGTAATAACCTAGCTATGCCTTGATGAAATTGATGAAAAAATGCTAATGCTTGAGGATGCAAATGAGTATAATAAGTTTTCTCAAATTGTGGATGATCAAATGAAGAGAGAAACCTCTTATTTATAGAAATAGAAGATGGAGAAATGCCCAAAATAAAGCAATGTGGGACTAACTTTCAACCAATGGCAAGATTCCACTTGTCAAGAGATGAATGGATGAAGGATGTGCACATTTTGATGAATGTGCCCATAAATGCAATTAGGTGGAATTTGAAAATAGTGAAATGACATGTAAGAGGGAAAAGGAATGTATTAAATGCCACTTGGATCAATGCAAAAGATGAAATAAATGTCTTGTTGGAAGGACAAAGTCCACTTGGAAGAATATTCCCCTATTATGCCATGTTGAGAGAAAAAAAGATTTAATAAATGAATTAAATCTATTTTCATGCGAAAGTGGCAAAAGGTAGAGGATGGGACATGAATTAGGATTAAATTAATCAAAGGTTATTTAATTTAATAAGGGATTAGATGATGTGACCAATTTATTTAGATTTATGGGTTGATTTACATTGAAAGATGAGAAGAATGTGATTTAGAGATTAATTAAATAAAGATTTTTGATTTATTTAATTAAAGGGGATGAATGTTAGATTAAATCAAACAAGGTCTTAATTTATTTAATTTAATAAGATGACTTTATAAATTTAATCAAATAAAATGAATTATTGAATTACATAGAGATAATTAGATCAGATTGATTGATTTAATTAACAAGAGAGAATGAATTAATTAGATAAATGATTTATTTAATTAAGGGAGGAAAATTGATAAATGTAATCCAATAAGGGTATTCGATTAAATGTTTAGACTGAGGGATAATTTAGGATGAAATGGTGTTAGTAATCAGGATCAATCATGTAATGACAATCAATACATTTTATGTGTACATTTTTCCCCTCTTCAAGAAGCAAATCACTTGTGTTTTTTCAAAGAATAAACTATCCTGATAAAAAAAGAAACTTTTTTTATTTCAAATTTTTCCCCAGTGCTACCCCGACAAGAGGAGATATGCCAATATATTGCCCCCTCGAGAGATCAGATGAAAATTCTAATTTTTGGGTGATCTCATGAAAAAGAGGGACAAGGTGCTTGATGGGTCTAGAAAGCCTTTGGGAGGTCAAAAAGTGAGATAAAACACAAAAAATGGTGCACAACGGACCTCGATTGGGAAAAAATGGGATCGAGGGACCAAAACCCTAGCAGGACGGCCAAATAGGGTCAAAAAACCCTAATTTCTAGGCTTAAATAGGCCTTAAGGGGCCACTTCCAATTCATTTTCACATTCAGCCTTGAGAGATTTTACAATTTTGAGCTCTGACACCTTGGAGAAATGGCACAATGATAGCTCCCCATGCACATTTCCAATAGAGTACAGACGCATCAGAGGCTTCCCAACATTGGATCACTAGTGAGTCAACTTGACCTAAGGTTGATTTTTGATTTTCGTGCTCATTTAATGCATTAGGAATCTAGGTCTCTAGGAGTGGTGCCCTACTACACCACTAGAATTTTCAAATAGCACTGCTTAGCATCAAACTGCACAACCATCACAAGTAGCGATGCTACGACATAGTTTGGAGTTTAGGGTTAAATTCCAAACTCAACCGCTTTTGCAAGGTCCACCACTGTGGTGCTCTTTAGAACTTAAACACCAATGCCTTTCCAAACTACAATGCCACAGTGTAGTTTGGGAGTTTGAAGCTCCTAGTGGTATAGTTTATAGTTTACAAACTACACCATCTTCACAGGAAGCGACGTTGAGGTTATTTTCAGGATTCCAAGACAAGCCATGATCAAAATTTTTTTGATGAATTTTAACATGGTGACTTTTCCTGATGCATGAGGAGGTGAGAGAGATTTATTCACATGAGCACAGGTCCTGAGAGATTTTTCGGCCTTTTGAATGACTTTTCTAATTGACAACAAGAGTTCCTAGTAGAGATGGGACTTTGGTACATCGCTTATGTATTGCCCATGCAGACACACTTGGGCATGATGGAAGCACTTGTAGAGAGATGGAACAACGAGACATCCTCATTCCACCTCTCGACAAGCGAGGCCATAGTCACACTAGAGGAAATGTGGTGGATTTTGAGATTGCCTATCCATGGTGAGCGGGTTATTTATGATTTAGATGTTGGGAGGGAGGCTTGCTTCGATTTTATGGGTACTGATCAGATTGTATTTTTTGAGGTCTAGATCGAGCTAGAGTGTCACATGCATTATGTATCATTGTACCACTTAGTCATTGCAACCATCATATCAGGTATCGTCTCACTAGATCATCGGGGTTGATACTTTAGTCCTAGGTGGGGGCTTGCTTAGGAGCAGATGGTTTAGTGACATACACTATTTGTGTGGGGGCTATTTCTACTAGCCTCAATTTACATAGATTTGCATGAGTTTTCTTATCTAGATGGTAGAGCACTTGGGGTGGGGGTCACACTCTTGCATATCTGGATGTGGGAGCACATCCTTGTGCTTTGTACGAGATTCATACTAGATATGATGGAGCCAGATGATCCTATTGTCTTGCAATACAAAGGAGGTCTCTCTTTTATGCACACTGGGAAACATGAGATTCCTCATTGGAGGAGGGTCCTCGATCATTTGTGAGTGTTCACATGGTGGCCATACCTTGGATGGCCCACATGGTTTGATGATGTGCAAAAAAAATTCTTCACTCTCTAGGACAGACTAATGTAGGGGTGAGAGAACATGATGATTGAGATGTAACTATCGGGTAGGGTTCAGAGACAGTTTAGAGAGCCATAGGATAGGCCCGATGATCAATACATGGCTATTTTTGTAATGACCACGAGCCAGAGTTCTTGGGGTCATTATATACCAGCTCAAGAGGCGATTGATTCTTTCAAACAACTGGTGACTAGGCCATGGCCATATGACTAGCGATAGGAAAACCCAAGGACTATGTAGGCCTATAGAGATTGGTTTTGACCGTCGTTGAGAATCATAGTTCTGGGGACACCATCTACTCAATGGAGAACCAGAGGTAGGGTAGTAGGATAGGGCCGGGGGGATGAAGATCAGGATCAAGCAGGTGGTGGGCCACCACTAGTTCATCAAGTTTAGGATCATGGACCTTAGTATTAGCCACACTGAGATCTAGAGGTGGGAGAGCAGAGATAGGATGCCCCCAGACAAGACCAAGATGATCAAGATTAGGCATGGTAGGATAAGGTCTAGCCAACCATACAACTACCTCTCTAGCTAGACCCTAGAGATGGCTAGATTTTTTAGTTACTAGTCTAGGTGCAGTCACTGACAGCTGAGAGAGATCAGTTGTGGATAGAGCAAGACCAGGCTGTCCCATAGAGATAGGCTATAGAGCTGCATGCAGTGGCAGAGATGGGAAAATGCTAGCAACTAGAGAGCATGGTTGCATCCTCCTCCTAGAACATAGTATCGCTTCAAGCATACATGGAGGCCATTTAGGAGGTCAACTATTATAGGATGCATTATTACTAGGCCATGTCGAGACTAGCCTGAGTCCTAGACTTTTCATAGAGGATAGGCCAAAGACCTGCAAAGGATCACAGGGAGAGAGCAAGAAAGGAGGGCATCAACCAGCAGGGTTAGGCCCAGTTTTGATCATAGATAGGAATATTTTTGTGCCCCATGGGCCATTTTACTCATTGACATACACATGTACATTGATCCAATTTTTTGTACCATGATAATGTATTATTCTGATGATATACAAGATGATGATTATTCAACGATATGTGATATGTCCTACCTTATTTATGCATTATGGATGGCTCTCATTTCTAAATGTTATGCAATGATTCTATCTTATGATGCTATGATGCTATGTGATGATGGATGCATTTCTTTTTCAATACCTTTTCTTATGATGTATGCAAAATGTTATGATATGAAAATGCTTAGATTAACA
The DNA here is from genome assembly GCA_007258455.2 of Sequoia sempervirens. NCBI lineage: Eukaryota > Viridiplantae > Streptophyta > Pinopsida > Cupressales > Cupressaceae > Sequoia > Sequoia sempervirens. Next base: position 1,223 of record VDFB02003784.1, on the reverse strand, counting down.
AATCTATATTATGTAGTGATGGATGGTACAATGTAATGTACTTTTCAATGTATGATATGTTCCTATGATGATGTGATGTGATTTTGATATGTGTAATGATGTTCATGAATGTTATGATGATATTTATAATGGATATGATGGATGTAAATAATTTTTATGACATGGATATTTTGATATATGATATGGGATGATTATGCAATTTTATGATATGGTGAATGAAAATGATGCTATGATGTTGCAAATGTTTATAATGCTATGGGATGATTTCTTTTATGTTTTTGTAATGGATGCTTGCATAATGATATATGATAAATGATCTATATAAGGATCTAGGACTAATTGCTTACATAATGCATATAACGTAAGATCAATTATTACAATGCTTAATATAAATGATTACATAATTAAATGCTCAAATGAATAAAAGAACATAACATATAAAATAAATGCCAAGATAATGAACTGAGAAAGAAAGAGAGAAGAAATAGAGAGACGAAACCACAATTGATAACGGAGTTCATCCCTAAGGACTACGTCTCCGGGTCCCTCTCCAATGGAGGACCAATCCGATTAGCTCCAAAATCAGTTACAATTGCTTCAAGACCATGTCCTTCAAGCACAACAGCATGACATTACTCTGATGTGCAGAAATGTCTTCAAATCTCTCGAGCATTCTCTCGCTATCTCACCACCTGGACTTGGAAAAACAAGGCCTATACCCCTCTTTTTATACAAAAAGTTTGCCTAATTAGGCCTAACCACTCAATTAATTGCATAACCTCCCTGATCAGCTCGTATCAGGTCTAATTTGGCTTCTGTAATCTTTTGGTTTTAGGTGGTTTAGGTATATCTTGTTTGTTTTGGCTTATTTAGCCATTTTGTTATAGGCTCAGCTGGTAAATCTTTAACAAAACAATACTGTGGCCATATATGTTTAACAGCCATCGCGTGGCCCAACGGTAATTATCCCTTTTGCTACAAGGTTGGTTGACAGTTCAAACCGTCGGCCTCCCCTTTGCCACAGAAATCCTGAAAAGTTTGCAACAAAACAAATGGCAAACTACAAATAGTTGAAGCCCTAGCCGCGGGTATAGCGGATGACCGGCCGGCTGTTTCGGGTGTGGTCGCGGGGTCGAACCCCCAAACTCATTTTGTTAAAACAAACTAACAAATCCATGGATGAGCTGAAGGCTAAGAAGCATGCCACGTGTCATGCCACTATT
>VDFB02003783.1:0-23595 GCA_007258455.2 Sequoia sempervirens | reverse complement strand
ATTGTTTGTGAAAAAAGGGTAAAGAAACCCTTAGGATCGTCCCGCCTCTTTGGACCACATCTCAAATGACAATCCTCAAAGAATTTCTCAAAGTGCACCCAACCTCCTTTTGAAAAGGAAAAATCAGATACCACTGTATAATCAAGGAAAAATCTTCCCTTACCCCTCACTGTGAGGTTGTCCTCATGGATGCAACCTATCTTCCACATAACTTCTGCAAACTCCACTCTTGGTGGCACATTGTATGGTCATATATGAGGTGCTCCTTGAAAACCATATACCCTCAAAATAGTGCTGATTGGGTATGGGATATTGTCACCCCAATTATGGCTGACTTTTAATTCTAGCTTCCTCCTCTTTGGCTTGAGGAAATCATGTAATTTCTTAGGAATCCTAAGTACATTCACCATCAATCTATCCCTCAATCTGGAAGAAAAATAATTATCAAATTGCACATAACTAGTTCTTTCCTTATTACAAGATAAATTTGTAGCCCATATCTATATTGGAAATATTTCTCCATCAACCGATTGCCTGAATTTCATCTTCTAAGAGAAGAAGTCAACATTCTTGAATAAAAACATATGCATCAGCATAGAATACCAAAAGAATTGAGTGTTGGTATCATTTTTCTCCAACTTTGACAACCCCTCATGTATCATCTCAGCCAAGAAAGAAGCAAAGTCATATGTGACAGAGAAGTTAGGGTGTTGTATTTTCACCCCCATGAACATGTATGCAATGGGCATCACCGCACCAAGATTGAAACGCAAAATCTGACACAATGAATAAAAAGTGGCTAGGAAATGATTTGCAAGAAAATTTAATTTGAAAGGTTCTTGGTCACTGGGGCTGATATGAAATCTTGAACTTCCTGCCCTAGCTAGATGAGGTGGAAGTAATTTAGCTCTGAAAAGAGACTTCAACTTTGCATATTCTTGCTTCATTTCCTCAAGGTTGATAGGCACCAAGTCCTCACTCGGTTCACTCAAGCCAAAAATCTGTTGAATATCATCTTTGTTAATGGTTAACAAAACCTTTCCATCATTATCCCTAATTACCTATGTGATAGGGTCATATCTTGTAGCTACTGCCCTAAGTAGGTCTACATTAGGGAAAACATTCGGTACCGCCAGTTTCCCCATATCATACATCCATCCATTTGAAAAAGGGTGAGGCAAATTCCTCTGTCCATACCACAATCTAAACATTTCCAAACCTATGAGAGGAACCCTAACATCGACTATGTTGGAACAATTGTATACTAACCCCTCCCCCAGGATTTTCCCTCGCATTGGAACCAATCCCTTCTTTCTATCATTTGTTGACAAGGGAAATTGATCCAGGAAATTATCATACAGGTTTCTTTTTAAATAGTCAAGGCTAGAATGTTGCTTGGGTGGTACCATCTCAGACAAACTAGGGCTTCTTATAACTTCACACTTCAAATAGCTAGGACTAACCAGAGATATGAAATTACAAGACAAAATATTGCAATTTCTCACAATTTAAATAAACTATAGCCAAAAAAATGCTTATCAACAAACCCTATGATAAGTAAAGCAAATATTTTCCTTAATTCAAGCACAGAGTGATCGGAAAACACATAAATTAACTCATGACTCTTTTCGTAGAAATCCCAGATTCTGACTGTCAAGGTTCACAACCTTTCTCTTGGCTCTGAAACTGCTTCAAAAAATACCTAAATGCTTTGTGACACACATAAAGCAGGAGAATTGATTTTATTTCGATCAAATTGTGCTAGTAAATGTCTCATCCACAATTAAAGCTCACTCGCGCACTACACAAATGGCTCCAATCATATTTGATGCAGATTTAAATTTGAGCCGTCGATCCTTCATTTTGATCAAATCATCGATGATTACCTTTAAAACAGGCTGACACAATTGCCAACATGGCCATAAGGGGCCCACCATACCATACGCTGCGAAGGAAGTCCATGTGGTGCTTTCCTACGATATCGCAATCAGTAAAAATTGTACAACATTAGATTACGTGATGGCAGGAAACCGTAGATCTTGAGCATCAATGCTCTTTTTCCTTCAACACAATCATTGGCCCTATAATTAACCCTCAAGCAGCTTTTCTATCAAGAATATAACACATCTGTTGATTTGAATTGAACATGTATCTTAAGAGCACTTTAGTAACCCACCTTTTAATGTATTTAAGGCCAAATTAATGTTAAACAATATTTCATTTATTCTTTCGGCTTCATCAGATGAGACACGTGGTGACCGCCCATGATATCACGATCAACCAAAGCACTATGGTGGAGCCATCATGGGATGGAGGGGAATGGATAATTGATGCAGAGGTAAGAGGACTCCAAAATAACACAAATTCAATGAAATTTTCAAGACCAAAACTCTAATACTTTAAGCAAATGATTTTTCTCACAATCTTTCACTATGCTTTGATGAGAGCAGCAAATAAGGTAATTTTGGCATAATTTTTAGAAGAAAACTCAAAACCACAATATAAAAACTGACTTGGATACCCATTAATCCCTTATATAACATATATTAAATTCAAGTGGGGTTACTTTGGAATGTATCCCTCAAAAACTTGTTACTACGCTGTCCCAAAGGCCTAATTCTGCAAACTTGTCTTGAGTAAAATGACCATAAAACACTCAAAAATCAATGAAATTCGATGAGACAAAAACCATTAGAAAGATAATTCAATTTTCCATCCATAAAAATAAACTATAAGTCATAAAAACTCTGTACATGGCCGTACCAATCTCTGAAACAGTAATTTAATGTTCAAAAATGTAGAAAACAAAGAGGTTTTTTATTAATTTCACTTCAAAATGTAACAATCACCTCTTCCTCCTTGAATTCGGCCCTCCAAGGCTTAATTTAAACATATTTCATCAATTTTTCAACTGAACCTTGAGTTTCAATAACCAAATAACTTCTTTTCCCACAATGACCCTTCATATTCCTCATTTTTACAATTTTGCAATTTGACAATTTTTTACATTTTTGACAACATTTGTAAAAATGAACTCATGACCCACCTAATAACCTATTTACTGACTCAAACATAGTAAATATGGTCTAAATGACCTTATTACATACTTCAAACATAAAACTAAATCAAATTTTACAAAATGGCCTCATGGCGGCATAAAATCCATTAGGTGTTCCTGCACCAAACTCCCCATGAAAAAGAAACTCAAGTCCCTTGAGTGAGGACCTGAAATAAGAAATGTATCTTGATCATCACCTGCAATCACAAAAAATTTCATCTTCATTTTGACCCATGGCTTTGTTTTCCTTGAAGTCATAAGCACAATAAGTGAACTGTGCCTTCCTATCATCATATCATCCTGTCCATGGTCACACTCATCCATACACTCTATGCCTTGATTTTCCTTTTGCTTTATCAACCAAAATGTATCTACATCTTCTGTATCAAGATAACCACAAACTTCTACATGAAGAAAACTGAAAATTTCATTAGTCTCATCATGAAATGATGAATTAAATATCTCATTCTCATACCTTGGTGGCTCAAATTGTAACTATAAATCTATTTCACCTTTCTCCTCTTTATCATCAGGTGTAGGCACCAACTCTTCATCATATTCTTCCTTTTCCATTGATTCTTCTTCATTTTTTGTCTTCATGTCTTCAAGGTCTTCATTCTCTACTTGTTTGAACTCTTCATTATCAGCAATCCCTTCAACTTGTTTGCTTTCTTCTCCCTTTGACATAGTCTTCATCTTCTTCTCTTGCTTTCTCTCTTGTCTTCTCTTCATAATAATCTTCTCAATAGGCCATGTGACCACTTTCTTAATATTCAAGTTCCAACTTGTGACTCTTTCGAGCAACTGCTCTATCCTTTCTTGTAACTCTTTGATCTTTTGATTAAACATCTCTTCCTCTTTTCTTTTTCTCTCTTTTTCTTCTTGCTTTTTCTTCTTTTTCCTCTCTTCCTTTGCCTGCAAATGTCTTCCCAATCTTCTCACCAAATCCATATTCACAAGCAAGTATCTCCTTGCTTCTATTCAACTTTTCTCTACCTTTCCTTGGCAGCAACCAGGTTCTTTTTAACCTGTACACAACCACAAAACTAAAACCACAAACCAACACTAACCCAGACCTTTTGCTGAGCTCTAATACCAATTTGATGCAGAGTACCGAGGAAAAATATAAATCTTCTCAAAATTAAATGAAACCAATGGGAAATCATTCAAAACCTTAAAACAGACCTTCATGCAAATTTTTACCAATTTCTAGTGGTTAAAATAAAAGATATGCAATTTTTATTGCTTGCTGCCCTGTGTAAATCAGAACTTGACTGTTTTCACCAAAATGAGCATAACTTTCTTAATATTCCATGAAACAACCTAAAACCAATTCCAAAAGAAAGCTAACTAATCCCTCTATCCAAAAATATAATATTTATTTCATTTTGAGTCCGTAACTAGTCGTAAAATTTCCTGCAACACGACTGTAACAGAGAAATCTGAAAAGTTGCAATCAATAAAATCACCATAACTTACTCAAATTTGCATGAAATTGAGTGAGAAAAAAAGGAGAATGTTGTAGATTCATATATTAATCATTCAAAATTAATTCCCCATGAAAATATTTCCATAAGAGTTCGTACAATGATCTGAAACTCAGATTTATCAAAAAAAACATAGAAATTTTGCATAAAATTAGGGTTTCATTATTGGTTCTTCATTCTTTACATCCCTCTCCACTAAGATTCGACCATAAAAGGGTATTTAAACCACTTATAATCCTAACCAAACACCTACAACTTTCTAACTTCCTCATATGACCCTTCATCTTCTTATTTTTGCATTTTTATAATTTTCCAATTTTGCATTTTGATAACTTTTGACAATTTTTACAAGTTTTGACAATATGAACTCATACTCACCTAATAACCTATTAAATGACTCAAACATATTAAATATTCTCTAAATTACCTTATGACATGACCAAAATACCATGTAAATCAAATATTTACAAAATGGCCTCATGGAGGCATGAATTCCACTAGGTGCTCCTGCACCACTAATATCAAATGGTAGTTGATTAGCGGTCGCACAATTTCATCCCCCAAAAGGACACGTGGCGCTTTCCTACTATATTGTAATCAATAAAAATCCTACAACTTCTGATCACGTGATGGTGGGCAACCATTGATATTCGAAGGCAATTTGATCAATGGTAGCACAAATTTGATCCCTTCTACAAAATAAAACATTGATTAAAAAGGACAAGGGGACATCACTAGGTCAACGATAAACGACATAAGTTATTTTTTAAAAGATGAAAAACGGGGCCAACCGAGACTTAGGAAATAAAACCCTGTGAAGGAAATAAAGTATTAAAATCAAAGGGACTTGGTCTAGACGAACCCATATGACATAAGTTTTTTTAAAACCCCATCAAAAGTAACAACGAAATAGAACCCAGCCAAAGCATGAAATAAACATTAGGGTTTTACATGAAGACAAATCTAAAACCCCAACCCTTAGAAAACTCAAACACCATGAAAGACCAGAGACATAAGGAAAGGAATGAGTGAAAAACAAGGAGAAAAATATTGAAGTTCCATTAGTGGCTCTAGTTGGGGACGTTCATTCCACTAGAATGAAACGAGAATCTAGAATCTCAGGTAGAGGAGACCAAGATGCAGAGATGACCAAAAAGGGACTATTCAGAAAAAATATACAAACCTAAACTACTGTTCATGGAAAAGAATACTTCAAGTGAAGTATAACTTCAAGAACTATCAATGAACTAGTTGTTCCAGAAGATCTCATGTCATATCTTGGAGGAAGTATGAATCTTCACCCCACTTACCATTAATAGAAAATGGACCCAACCAGATTGCATCAAATTTCCCATGTTTCCCTTTATCTTCCAGTCTGGCATTCCACATTAAAACCAAATCTCCATCTTTGAAACTCCTTGTAGTTTCCCTCTTGTCATATAGATTCTTTACTTGAAACTACAACTTTTCATTTCTCTTTTGGGCTTCCCTCCTAGTTTCATCTAATTCTATAAGAGCTTCCACTCTCAATTGTACCTCATCATCAATTTCATTATCATACATCTGGACAAACTTATACATTTCCATTAAGTTATTTTGGGAAAACCTATCATTTATCCCATAAACCAAGTCAAATGGGGCACAACCTATTTCCTTCTTCGTAGTTACCCTATCTTCCCAGACTGCTAATTTTGAATGTCTTTTCCTTTTATTCCTTTCCTTAAAACATCATGCATTGAATGTTATCTGGCAACTTGTTCACCTAATGTTTGATTGTGAAGGCCTTGAATAGATCATTGTGCAACTTTAGATTTTGTTTTTGTTGGTGTCCTTCATGAGACCATTGCAGCATCCATTGTTGGTTGTCCTTATCAATGACAATGACCTTTACCTTTTGCATTCGCTTTCACCAGTACACCCATGAATGAATAATACCAATCCCCTTTTCCTCTTGTAGCTATTGCAAAGGTGTTGTCCTTGTACTTGTATCATGACCTTGATTCAACCATTGATCTTCTTTTGTTATGTGTAATAAATACACATAGTCTCCTTATTTTATCTTTATTGGAAAACCACCTGTCACATATGTGGGTGACCTAACAACTCACCTTCCTATGTGATGTGTGACTATCCAATAGGGTTATGGTGAGAGGGGATTGAAAACAACTTGAAATGCTTCCTCATTATTTAAATGATGCATAATTGAACTTGATGCATCTATGAAGTCACTTCCTTTATAAGCAGATCATGGATCTTCTTAAGAATATTGAAAGACCTATCAACACAGTATGTTGCATCTTTTGAATCTGTTGTTTCCTGTCCTGTCTTATGTTACTAGTCTTTTATGGTATTGGGAAAATCATAAGGTTGTGGTTTTTTCTTTGACTAAATCCCTCTATTTCTCTCCCCTCTACCCATAACCCTAAACTCTAAACCCTTAACCCTTAAACTCCAAACCCTTAAACCCTCTACCCTATACCCTCTCTCTCTCTCTCTCAAGTCTCTCCCTCCTACCCTGTCCCCCTCTCTTAGGTCTTTATCTATCTCTCACTCACTCCCTCTATGTGTCTCCCCTCTACCCTTAAACCCTAAACCCTAAACCTTAAGTGTAAACCTTAAACCCTCTACCCTTTATGTAACCCTCTACCCTTTATGTTTAACCCTCTACCTCATATCTCTCTCCCACTCCCTCCCTCCTACCCCTTCTTCCTCTCTCTCTCTCTCTCTCTCTCTCTCTCTCTCTCTCTCTCTCTCTCTCTCTCTCTCTCTCTCTCTCTCTCTCTCTCTCTTATCTCCCTCCTCTACCCCTTAACCCTCTACCTTCTACCATGTACCCTATACCCGTAACCCTATACTCTTTGTCTCTCTCCCACTCCCTCCCTCTCTCTCTAACTAAATCCCTCTATCTCTATCCCCTCTACCCATAACCCTAAACCCTTAACCCTAAACCCTTAAACCCTCTACCCTCTACCCTTAACCCTATCTCCCTCTATCTCTCTCCCACTCCCTCCCTCTCTCTCTCTATCAAGTATCTCCCTCCTAGCACCACTCCCTCTCCCAAGTCACTCTCTCTCTCTCTCACACTCAATCATTTTATCTCAATTCTAAAATTTTGAGGAATTTTCTCTCTACCACTTGACCTAGGTCTCCATTTTGAAACCCTTGTCCCCATCAATTAGTAGAGCTTTATTCCGTAGAGCACAAAAATGTTATAATATGAGGTTGACCTACTTGGTCAGTCATCGACCCCTTAAGTCACCTCTTGAGCCATTCGGCATGTTAGGTCACTGGCCACATTAGCCCGAAGAACTAGTCATCATTTTCCCACCGCATTATGTCTTCTCCTAAAGTTGGGTTTTTATTTTAATCTGCTGATGTAAGCCTAATCCATTAAGCCCAGTGTTCATGTCACCGATGGCTTAGCCAAATCCTTTCATTAAATACTAACCGTGCAATGTGTAGGTTTTCCAAATTTGAAGATATGGGAGAAGATCTTGATCATACCCCACTAGCTTGCAGACCTAAGGTTTCTCCTTGTTATTTGGAACAAGGTTAGCAAAAGGTAGAGGTGTGTCCTGTATGGAATGTGGGGCCTAATCTATACTATTGAGCTCTTAAACCATGGTTTTAGATTGACAACCAAGATCAAAAGCTAATGTAAATCTATGCTATTCCCCACTAGCTCATAGGAGGAAGATGAAGGTTGGTTAAAAGCCGTGAGGTCAACAAGATTGTGATACGTAGCTCCATCCATTTAGTTTGCAAAGTGCATAGGACCTGCCAACATGGTAGTTGGTTTCCGAGATGGATTAATGTTATTTGTCACGAGGAAGGTCAATAATGCTTTGTTGGATGTCAAACCGAGTTAGCCCGAGATAAACTGTTTTATTTTCCAACTCTTCAGGAGATTAGTGGGCAGTATTCAAAGTTGGAAAATGACACATGGTGGTCATTTTATTGTACAATTGGTGAAGCATTAATGAATTAATCCTTGCTTGTTTAGTCACGTCAATCTCAATCTGTGTGAAGATGTTGTTGTTGGCAATCATGAAGGGTGATTTGCAGATTCTCATGCAGCTCAAGTTAAACAGTGACAACACATATGCCGCCAAATTTCCATGTTTTCACATGCATTTTTACTAAGCATTTATGAAGGTTGCCATTACCTCACATAATAAATACAAGAGGAATTAACTACTAATTGTCTCATTCTTGTAGCAGTTAGAGAACTTTCTAGGCTGAGTCTAATCAAGTTTGAGTGCTTGTCTGACAAGAGAAAATGAGTAAGTCAATAAGGAGGTCTATTCATTTGAACTCACAAAAGTTGGGTTCTACTATTCAGGAAGGTGCTTTGGTTGACAAGCCCAGACTTGTTCCCACTAGATGTAGTAGAAGGTTGCAATTCTAGGACGTTGCTGCTCAATTGGTAGATGACAAAGGTAGGCAGTCGGTGTGCTCTATTACTAGTGTCGGTAGGAAAATAAGGTATGGGCATGGCTCCTTTGGATGCCAACACTTTCCCATTGACCTTATGAGCAATAGTTTTGATGATGTAACCGAGACCGACTCCGACTACTATCGGTATTTACCTCGCTTCAATCACGGTCTTCCCTCTAATGAGGAAGTGATATATGTGGTGCCATTGGCGGTTAAAACCCCAAGCAAACGAACTAGAACCATATTGTGCAAGGACAAGAAAGAAGATGAGGTTGAGGTTTCCTCTCCTCCTCTAGAAACAACTAGAAGCGGGCGTGTATACTGGGGTTTGAGTGTTGGTAAGGGCAGGGTGGCATGTAAATAAGAAGTTGTTGTGTGGGATGAATTTTTTTGTGTTGATGATACTATTGGTGGTGGTGGTGTTGGTTCTGTGTGTGTGGCAAATTTTGATGTCAATTGTGTGCCTTTGTGGAAATTTGGTTGCTTCGTGTTTTTACGTGGATAGCGACAAAGGGGATTTTGATGACAATTTGTGTTCCCTTTTCTAATGGTAGTTACAACTTTAGCTTTCCCCAGTAACAATATGTTTTGCAGATTCAACATGTGGGAAGCTTTGAAATGAAAGTCAAATGCAATGGAGATTTTGTTCAAATGAAAATTTGTGGTGAAATTACATTTGAGCCTGAAGCTTGTTGCTCCCTTTTCATATCAAATAGAATTCAAGGTTCATTTTTAGGGAGAGAACTAATGAAAGCTCTAGCTAGGTTTTGAGTTGAATATATGGGTAGAAAGATAGGAATAGAATAGATAGCATGTTTTGATTTTTGGATGAATATATGCAAATTATCTTAAATTGTATGCAGTTATGACTTATAAGCATGAATAAACATATAATTCTAATATATTTTCTCTCCTTATGTGGATTTGAGTGAATTTTGAATGAAATTTTAATGATGTTGCCATTCTTCTTTCAAGAATTTGTTCAATTGTTTGTCTATTTTTTTGCTTTGATTCAAGAAAATTAATTAAATGCTTAAATAGAGTCATAAGTTTACAATTATTTACAAAGGATTTGATAAGTATTAATATATTAGAGAATTGGGCTCCATAATGGAAGGTCTTATATGAGTAGTCCATTCTATTAAATTCTTGGGTAATTTCTGCTAATGGTAAATGGGTAACTAAATATTTAACTGATGAAGAATAAAAGAGTAATATGTAAATGGGTCACTCACTCACTCCCTCTATCTCTCTCCCCTTAACCCTAAACCCTAAAACCCTCTACCCTCTACCCTTAACCTTCCCTTTATCTCTATCTCTCTCAAGTATCACCCTCCTAGCACCACTCCCTCTTTGAGGTCTCTCACTCACTCACTCACTCACTCACTCTATCTCAAGTCTCTCCCTCCTACCCCTTTTCCCTCTCTTAGGTATTTCTCTCACTCACTCATTCCCCTCTACCCATAACCCTAAACCATTAACCCTTAAAATCTATACCCTCTACCCTCTCTCTCTCTCTCAAGTATCTCTCTCCTATCTCGTCTCCCTCTCTCAGGTATCTCTCTCTTTCACTCACTCTCTCTATCTCTCTCCCCTCTACCCTATATCTCTCTTCAAGTACTCCCTCCCCTCCCTCTCTGTCAAGTCTCACCTCCTACTGCCTCTCCTTCTCTCAGGTCTCTCTCTGTCTCCACCAATCCTATCTTTTTCCCCTATACCCTTAACCCTCTACCTTCTACCCTCTGTCCTGTCTCTCCCACTCCCTCTCTCTCTCTCACTTTGGATCCTATATCTCTCTCCCTCTACCCATAACCTAAATCCTAAACCCTTAGCCTTAAACCCTCTACCCTCTACCTCTCTCTCTCCAAGTCTCTCACCTCCTCAATCTCTTAGGTCTTTCTCTGTATCTCTAAGCTCCTCCCATCTATGTGTCTCCTACCTCTGCAGCAAACCTAAACCTAAACCCTAAACCCTTAACCCTTAAACTCTAAACCCTTAAGCCCTCTATCCTGTATGTTTAACCTCTACCCCTATCTCTCCCACTCCCTCCCTCTTTCCCTCTCTCTCTCAAGTCTCACCCTCCTACCCCCTCTCCCTCTCTCAGTCTCTCTCTCTCTCTCTCTTATCTCCCTCCCCTCTACCCTTAACTCTCTACCATTAACCCTCTACTATCTATCTCTCTCCCACTCCCTCCCTCTCTCTCTCATTGAATCCCTATATCTCTCTCCAATCTACACATAACCCTAAACCCTTAACCCTTAAACCCCAAACCCTTAAACCCTCTACCCTCTACCCTCTACCCTCTACCCTCTCTTTCTCTCTCAAGTATCTCCCTCCTACCCCCTCTCCCTCTCTCAAGTCTCTCTCTCTTACTCACTCTCTCTATCTCTGTCCCCTCTACCCTTAAACCTAAACCTTAAACCCTTAACCATTAAACTCTAAACCCTTAAACCCTTAACCCTTAAACCCTTAACCCTTAATATTAGGTGTGTATTAAAACATTATAAAAGTATAAATTTTTGGATTTATATTAGGAATTGAATGATAAATGATGATGAATGGGAAAATATAAGGCACTTTAATATTTTCAACTAAAATGTTATATTTCAATTAGGATTAGTGTTCACTTAGGGTTAGGTTTAGGGTTCAATTAATGTTCAATTTGGGTTAGGATTGAGGATGAGGTTGGGGTTTAATTAAGGTTATGAATTCAATAAGAGTTCAAATAGGATCAAGGTTAAGGTTAGGGTTAGGGTTAAAGGTACAATTAGGATAAAATTGAGTGTTAGGGTTAGGATTAGAGTTCAACTATAGTTCAAAGTTAGGGTTTTGGGTACAATTAGGACTACTATTCAATAAATGTTCAATTAGGGTTAATACTTAATTAGGTTAGTTTTAAAGAAGTTCAATTAGGGTTGGGTTGGGAGTTAGGATTATAGTCAAGTTGGTTTGGGTTAGGGTTTGATTATAGTTAGGTTTAGGGTTTAGTTAGAGTTAGGGTTAGGGTTAGGGGTAGAATTCAATTATGCTTAGTGGTCAATTAAAAATATATTTAGTGTTCAATTAGGGTAAGGGTTAGAGTCCAAATAGGGTTAGGGTTTAAATAGGGTTAGGATTAGAATAGAATAAAGTTTTTTGTTTAATTATGATATCTAGAATTTAGTATAATTTTAGAAAATGAAATGATTTGGACACAAAGGAAAAAAATAGAAAAGTTGATTTTATATAGATCTTATTTCTTAATTTATTCTAAAATTATAATTAATAATTGTTTAATTAATTTAAAATGAATATTTAATTTAATTTAATTTAATTTAATTATATTAGATAAATAGTAAAACTAAATATATAATAAATATTTTATGGATTTTAAAAATTAGAATTTAGTTTGATTTTATTTGTAAAGTTAAATATTAAAATTTTAGATTGAAATACTTAATTTATTTTAAAATATATTACAATTAATGTTGAATTTATAAACTAATATTAAGACATTAATAAATATAACCCTAGTAATATGTTATTAGGATTAGGGTTAGTGTTAGTATTAAATTAGGGTTAGAATTATGGTTCAATTGTGTTAGGGTTTAATTAGGGTTAGTGCTCATTAAGGGTTAGGGTTCAATTAGGGCTACGATTTAAATGGGCTTAGGGTTAGGGTTGGAAATAGTGTTTAATTAGTCTTAGAGTTAAAAATAGGGTTCAATTAGGCTTAGGGTTAAAATTATGATTCAATTATGGTTAGGGTTTTGGTAAATTATAATTATCTCACATATATGAGTTTGGGGTTAGAGCTAGGATCTTGATTTAATTAAGCTCAGGCTTAAGGTTAAGGTTAGGGTTTAATTAAGCTCAAGGTTAGGGTTAAGGTTAAGGTCGGGGTTTGATTAGGGTTATAATTAGAGTTAAGGTTGTCATGAGAACTATGGTTAGTGTTAAACTAAGGATTATGAATAGCATTAGAATTATGGTTAGGATTAGAATTATAATTAAGATTATAATTAGGTTTAGGATTATAATTATAGATAGACTTAGGGTTGGGATTAGCATAGGATTAAGGTTAAGTTAGGAACACACCATTTAATTAGAGTTGGGGTTCTAGGATAAAGTTAGGTTCAGTATTAGGGTTAGGGTTCAATTAGAGTTTAAGGTTAAGGTTAGATTAGGGTTATGATTCCAAGGTCAACAATAATTCTCCTCTAACTCTAACCCTAATCTTAATCCTAAAACTAACACTGACACTATTTTTAACCCCAACCCTAACTAAATATATATCTAACCCTAACCTTAATTCTATAGCTAAAAGTAATTGTAATCTTGTCTTTCATGTTGTGCTGCAAATGCTACTAGCATATATATATATTATTTATTAATATATACAAAATACCCCTTCTCCCTCTCTGAGGTCTTTCTCTCACTCACTCAATCACTCTATCTCTCTCCTCCACTTGTAAACCTTCTACCCTCTCTACCCTTAACCCTCCCTCCCTCTATCTTTCTCTCACACTCCTCCTCTCTCTCTCTCTCCAAGTATCTTCAATATCCTACCCTCTCCCTCTTGGGTCTCTCTCTCCTCACTCCTCCTCTATGTCTCCCTTCAACCCTAAACTCCTAAATCCTAAGCCCTTAGCCATAAACCCTCTGCCACTCTACCCTTAACCATCTACACATGCTCTCTATCTATCTCCTCCCTCTCTCTCTCTGGATCCTTCTGTCTCACTGCCCATAACCCTAAGCCCTTAGCCCATGAAGCCCCAAACCCTTAAACCCTCTACCCTCTATCCTCTACCCTCTCTCTCTCTCTCTCAAGTCTCCCTCCTACCCCATCTCTCCTCTCAGAGTCTCTCTCTCTCACTCTCTCTCTCTCTCTCCCTCTACCCTTAACCCTAAACCTTAAGCCCTTAACCATTTAACTCTAGACCCTTAAACCCTCTACCTCTATCTCTCTCCCAGTCCTCCCTCCCTCCCTCTCTCTCTCTCACTCCTAGGTCTCTCCACTCTAGCCCTCTACCCTTAACCCTTAAATCCTTAAATCCTCTACCCTCTATCTCTCTCCCACTCCCTCCCTCTCTCTCTCTCAAGACTCTCCCTCCTACCCCCTCTCCCTCTCTCAGGTCTCTCTCTCTCACTAACTCCCTCTATCTCTCTCCCCTCTAATGGAACTTAATATTTTTGCTCCTTATGTTCCATTCCTACCCTGCCTGGTGTTACTGGTCTTTCATGGTGTCAAAATTTTCCTTGGGTTGTGTTAGAACTATAAAATTTTGAAAATTTCATGGCTACACATACCTATTAGTTCCCAAAAAAATCCCATACCATAAGCACATGAATCTATTTTGTATAACAAATTTTCCCATTTTTTATCATTTGGTCCCATATAATCCATCTAACCCTGAGTATTTTAATGTATAATTCATATTGACAAGAGATGGTGAGGATCTCCCCGATCCATAAAGAATTCTATACTAATATATGTCTTTTTGTAGTCTATCCACAAGACATCAGAAAAGTCTCACCAATGTTATTTCATTTGATAATACACATCAACATGATTTAGTTTGCAGTCTTAGCGAAACAGGGGTCCTATCGGTAAAACAATGGTCAATGGTGTAAGTCATAACAAGCTTATTTGTGTCTTACCAATCATGGTACAATTCTAGAGCATAAAAAATGAATCTATAATATTCTCAACAAGTTTCTTAGAAATGTTTTGTTTTGTAGAAGGATGAAGTTCGTGCGACCATTGATCTTGACTCTCATTTGATCTCAGCTACTCCCTGCCATCCTACGATGACCCCACCACACTGCTTTGGTTGATCGTGATATCATGGGTGGGTGCCACATGTCCTATCTGGTGAGGCCAAAGGTGATAAGTTTGGTTGACTGTCAATCAATTGTCATCAGATCTTAATGGTTGTCTGCTATCATGTGATCAAAAGTTGCAAGGTTTTTATTGATTGCGATATCATGGGTGGGTGCCACATGTCTCATCTGATGAAGCTGAAGGAATGAAGGAGATACTGTGGTAAATTAATCTAGCCTTAATACATTAAAATGTGGGTTACTAAAGTGTTCTTCAGGTGCACATGTTTTAAATCAACAGATATGTTATAATCTTGATGAAAAAGCTGCTCAATGGTTAATAATAAGGCTGGCAACTATGTTGAAGGACCAAGATCATGAATGCTCAAGATCTACGGTTTCCCGCCAACGCTTGATCCAAAGTTGTAGGATCTTTACTAATTGCGATATCGCAAGCGACCACCACATGGACTTCCTTGACAATGTATGGTATGGTGGGCCCCTTATTGCCACATTGGCGATTGCGTCAGCTTGTTTTGAAGATAACCATTCCATGATTTGATCTAACTGAAGGATTGATGGGTAAAATTTAAATCAGCATCAAATAGGGTTGGATCCGTTTGTGTAGTGTGCGAGTGAGCTTTTTTGGTAGATTAGACATTTGATGGATGATTTGATCATCTATTCTATTAAATTCTTGGGTCATTTCTACTTACGGTAAATGGGTAACTAAATATTTAACTGAGGAAGAATAAAATAATTTAATATGTAAATGGATCACTCACTCACTCCCTCTATCTCTCTCCTTAACAAAAGTGTGGCAGGAATAACCCATGCCGATGCCTATTCCTTTCTATAGGTTGGGTAGCCATTGCCCCACCATACTACTCATTACCGAGGAGATCCACATGGTGCCTACCCGTGATATCACAATCAATAAAGACCTCACAAATTTTGATCACGCGATGGTCAAAAACTGTGGATCTCAACCATCGGAAATCTTGTTCATTCAACATAGTCGCCAACCTTGTTATTAACCATCAAGCACCTTTCTACTGAGATTATAACATCTTCGTTGATTTAAAACACATGCATCTTATAACTGCTTTAGTAACCCGTGGCATAATGTATTAAAGATGCATCAAAGTATTTATCATTCCTACACCTTCATCAGATGAGACACGTGGTGCTCACCCATGATATCATGATTAACAAAGACAGTGTGGTGGGGTCACTGCGGGATGGAGGGGAATGACTGAGATCACACAAATATTGATCTATGACCATGCAAACTTGTCCCTCTGCAAAATAAAAACATTTATTAGGGGAGAGGGCCCAGTAGTCATGCGAGGTACAATAGTCACACACTCAATCATGATGATAATACCCAGTCTTACCACATATTTATACTATATATTGTAAATAAACAGTCCAAATGTTGATAAAAAATGGACCCATACTTGAACACATGAGAACCTCTAAATTTTATATGAAAAAAAAAATACATTCATGAAGAAGTTATATAAGTTATTTTTTGTTTCAAATAAAATATCACAACTCTCCACTATAAGTATATCATTTAAAAAATAAAATGCTCATTTAATAAAATAAAACACTCATTTAAACAAGTATTGTTATCATAGTGAAAAAATATTGTTCTTATGTGTACAACAATTGTGGTAGCAATGTACAAGCATTGGATAATTTTATATTAATAGTTTGTCCTATCACAAATATAAAAGGTGAGCACAGTAAATAACATGTATTTTCTCATTAAATGTGAAGGATTTTCAAAAAGTTTTAGTGTTCAACTATCAGTCCATTTTTGTTCAATATAAGTTATATTTTAAATAATTATGTGTTGTTTTTATAACAACAAATAGATTTTTTGTGTTCAACTATTAGTCCATATGTGTTAAATATAAAAGGTAGAGATATCAAAGATTTATGGTTATCAATAAGCATTTGGTCCACTTAGGCTGTATATTAATTTGAATTTGAATAAAATTATCATATTCTACAAGCAACAAATGATATTTCTTTGGTTCAACTATAGGGGGTTCCATGATTAAGTTTTGGTCGAACCTTTAAAAATTAAAATTTTAGACGCTTCTCAAAAGATCTGCCGATGTGGCGAGTTGCATGATGAATTGTGCCTCCAAACCTTAGTTATAGATAAATAAGAGACCAATCTACATTTAAAAAAAAAAAATGAAGGTTCTACGATATTCTAGTCAATTGCTACATGTTGAGAAAGTTAGCCTGCATGACTACTGGGCCCTCTCCCCTAAAGGAATAATGGGACATCACTAGGTCGATGAAAAATAATGACATAAATTGTATTATTGAGGGAACACAGGACCGACAAAAGACTTAGGAAAAATAAAGTCAGGCGAACTAAATATGATGAGGGTGCAGTCTGAGACTTAGAAAATAACCCACAAACAAGAGAATAATTTTATTATTCAGAAAATGGAGCTTCTTACATGTAGATGATCTCAAATACCCAAGTTCTACAACACATGCAAGTTACAGAAGGCTACAGAATCACCCTTTCACAATATGCGAGCTTGTCCCCAAAAAGTTACCCAAAAATTAGAAACCTGCCCATAAATAGAGCTCCTCTTTAGTTTGGAGCCAAAACAACATTCAAATTTGAGTTTAGGCGATTTGGCGCCGAAAATTTACAACATGAAGTTCAAATTTCAAAAGAGCATTTGCAATTGTATCTTCTAGAAAGTGCGCCAACTTCCTGGGGCCATAACTTTTGATCTGGGACTCCGATTCATGAACCATTTGAACCGTTGGAAAGGTCACGAAGTCAATAACGCGCTGAAAATATGCTATGATGATTTTGGTAAGTTTTGGGGCTGATCCGAGAACTCTAAGTGCCTCAAATCTAACTCGGAAGATTTTCAAGTGCAAATCTAGGAAACTAAAACTACAATATCTTTCCACCCAGAAATAGAAAATAAAAACCATAAATTGGGAACTTCATTATGACAAAAAGGGTATCCAAAAATGTAAAAACATCTAAAAACTGAGAAGCTTTAACTTTAACTATTTTTGGGTGATGCAAGATTTCCCTTACAGCACTGGATGCTCCTGCATCAGACACCCAGGGTAATTTGAGAAGTCACCCGTCACATCTCAGATGGTGGAGGAAAAACCCAAATGGTCAACCTCTACCTTAGGAAACTAGGATGAATCTTCAATAGGCCTTCCTTTCCATTTCATTAGATATTCTTCATATTTGCCTATTCCTGGTACTCCTTCCCACACGACTATCTAGGATTTCTTCAATCTCCTCCTTTTCTGAAGTAGGTGCTAGAAACTGACACTGTTCCATCATTGGTACTTCCTCTATGCCACCTTCATGATACTCTATCAAATCTGAAATGTTGAACATAGGGGAAATGTTGAATCCATCCAGCAACTCTACCTCATATGCATTCCCTGAATCATGCCTCTTCAAAATTTTATAGGGACCAAACTTCTTCATCTTCAATTTGTTATATGCTCCCATTGGAAACCTTTCTTTCCTCAAGTGGACCATCACTTCATCACCAATCTGAAACTCCTTATACCTCCTCCTCTAATCTGCCTTAGCCTTATACTGCATATTCATCTTGTTAATATGTTCTCTTACCTTCTCATGTATATCCTTGATGTGTTCTACAAAATATTCGGCTTCAACACTTATTTTCTTCTCTTGGTCCATCTTCCTCAATTCTGGAGCTGTTCTGGGGCTACCTCCATACACAATCTGGAATGGTGATCTACCAGTGCTTCTGTTGATAGAATTGTTGTAAGAAAATTTTGCCTGGGGTAAGATCAAGTCCCATCCCTTGGGTTTATCTCCTATCAAACATCTCAGTAGGTTACCCAGACTCCTATTAACAACCTCTATCTACCCATCTATTTGTGGATGGTGTCTGAACTAAACTTCAACTCTGTCTTCAACTTCTTCCACAAGGTCCTCCAAAAGTACCCCACAAATTTGGTGTCACGATCTGAAACAATACTCTTTGGCAGACCATGTAGCCTCACCACCTCTTTGAAGAACAAGTCAGCAATGTGGACTGCATCATGGGTCTTCTGACATGGAATGAAATGTGCCATCTTTGAAAACCTATCAACCACCACAAAGACTGAATCATTCCCTCGTTGTGTCCTTGGCAAACCAAGAACAAAGTCCATCTTATATCCTCTCACGGCCTCTTTAGTGCTAGTAAGGCTAATATAAGCCTTATTGACTCACTCCTTTATCATCGAACTTACCCTGCAATTGTTACAAACTTCTTCACATCTTGTGACAAGAGGCCAATAATAATGCTCACTTTGATAATGGCAATGGTCTTATCCTCGATCAAAATGTCCATGTTCCTCCACTATGCTTCTCCTTTATCAGGTTCTCCCTCATGGAACTCCTCGGGATACACAATTGACTTCCCTTAAATAACATGCCATCTGGATTATGAAATCCGGCCATCTTGTCCTGTCCACTATAACAGGTTCCTTGCAAGCTTTCCAAGCCTCTGCAAAATCAGGATCTTCTGCATAAGTGTCTTAAGTTCATTGAACCCAACCACTTCAATCTGCATCTTTGTCATCAATGCATGCCTCCTACTTAAGGCATCTGCAACCCTATTTGACTTCCCACTCCTATGTTTCAAAACAAAGGTATAGCTCTGCAAAAACTCTACCCATTTCATATGCCTTTGATTTAATTTTCCCTGATTATTTAGGTACTGCAAGGCCTGATGATCAGTATATAGAAAAAATTCCTTCGACAACAAATAATGTCTCCATTTCTTTAATGCTTGAATTATTGCATAAAATTCCTGATCATATACATAATACTTTCTCTTGGCATCATTTAACTTTTCATTGAAATAGGCAATGGGCTTACCTTCTTGGCTCAACACTGCTCCAATGGCACAACCACTGGCATCAAATCCACCTGAAACACCTTGTTGAAATCTGGGAGGGCTAGAATAGGTTGCTCTATTACCTTTTTCTTCAACAGTTCAAAACTCTTTGCCGCTCCAATGCTCCACTTGAATTCTTTTCTATCCCCTCTCATTGTTTCAGTCAGGGGTCCACAAATACTACTATAGTTTCTAATGAACTTTCTATAAAAACTAGCCAAACCATGGAAAGTTCTCACCTCGCTAGCAGTTCTTGGGGTAGGCCATTCCAGAATAGCCTTCACCTTCTGTCCATCTTGATACGATTTGGACAACAAACCCCAAGTACACTAGCTCCCTCTTCACAAAATTGCACTTCTTTAGATTAATCAACAGTTTCTCTTCTCTTAACTTCTCAAAGGCTCTCTGAATATGCATCAGATGCTCATCCAACGTCTTACTGAAAATCAAAATATCATCTAAATACACAATAACAAAATTTCCCAGAAATTCTTTTAGTACCTCGTTCATGAGCTGCATGAATGTGCTTGGTGCATTGGTTAGCCCAAAAGGCATGACTAACCACTCGTAAGACCTCTTTGGTCTTGAAGGTAGTCTTCCATTCATCTCCCTCTCGAATCTGGATCTGGTGATATCCACTCTTTAGATCAATCTTTGTGAAGTACTGAGCTCCACTCAAACAGTCCATCAGGTCATCCATCCTTGGCAGGGAAAATTTGTACTTGATTGTTATCTTGTTTATGGCTCAAGAATCTGTACACATCCTCCACTCCCCATCCTTCTTTGTTGCTAGTATTGCAGGTACTACACATGGACTCAACAACTCTTGAACTTGTCTGTTCAACTCCTCATTTTCTGTTGGAGTCATTCTATGAGCTCCTTATTTGGCAAACTGGCTCCAGGAATCAAGTCAATTTGATGACTAATCATCCTTATTGGTGGTAAACCCTCAGGTACATTATCAGAAACAATATCCTAAAACTCATCCAACATCCCTGAAACTTCTTCTGGAACCTTCTGACTATCCTCCTTACTCACTCTAGGAATCAATGCATAACACACATGCTCATGCTTCATACCTTCTAAAATTTTTCTTCCATCTACATAAGAAATTCTAGCACTACTGCATACCTTTTCTTCGATCTCCTTCAGGGGTTTCAACTTGTGACGAACCCCATCCTTTGTCAAGGAATAAGTGTTTGCATGGCCATCATGTATAGCTCGCCTATTGAACTACCATGGCCTCCCCAACAACATGTGACATGCATCATGGGGATGATATCACAGAGTACCTCATCATGGTAGCTCCCGATCTTGAACTTTACTAGGCACTGCTCATTGACCAGAACTTTGTGGTCTTTTTGTAACTAGGCAATCTGATACGAATGTGGGTGCCTTTCCCTCTTAGCTTCAACTTTGAGACCATCTCTTCTAACACCAGATTATCAGTGCTCCCACCGTCAATAATGACATCACAACATTTTCCTTCACACTTGCACCTTGTGCAAAACAGATTCTTCCTCTATTCTAGTTCCTCTTCCTTAGTCACCAGGGCTCTCCTGATCACTAGGGCTTCTCGCCTTTCAGCATCATCTGAATGTTTAGATTGGGCCTCCTCATCTACATGTGCAACCCTTCCATGATCTTTTGGACTTTTGTCTGTCCTTCCTTGGTGTTGTGGAAATTCATAGGCTCGATGCCCTTCTTCACCACACTGGAAACATGTTCCTTTGAAACCACTTCTTCTAGATACTTGTCCATATCTCCCTCATCCTCTACCTCTTTGATCACCACTGTTTGGATCACGAGGGTGGTAGAAGTTGTCATTCCTTTGGCTTTGGCTGGTACCCACATCTTCACTTTTCTTTTCATCATCATTTCGGCTTCCTGAAGGTCTTCCACTACCCCTTCCACTTTGACCTCCTCATCCTTTTTGCTTGCCATCAAATCTTTTTTTTAGCTTCACTTCCACCTTCAGAGCAAACTGATACACATCCTCACTGCTGGTCATTTTGACTAGGCTTAACTCCTCCTGAATGCTCGGTCGTAACCCATTAAGATATCAGGCTACCTTCTCCTTATTGGCCTCTGTGTGGCCTGTTCTGATGATTATCTTGTGAAAATATTCAGTATATTATTTCACAGATATGCTTCCTTGCTTCAACCCTTGCAATTTATTCAAAAGATCTAACTTGTAGTCCATTGGTATGAATTGCTTCTTCAGTTTCTCTACCATGTGATCCCATCTGGTGATATTTTCTTTTCCTCTTCAATTTATTTCCAACTAGACCTCTTTCCAGCAAATAATGGCATGGCCCTTCAACTTCATTTTCACAAAATTAACCTAATATGGGTCCTCTATTTCATCATAATCAAAATATTCTTCTAGCTCATTGATCCAGTCGATCAACTCTTCTGGGTTCAGACTTCTAGAATAACTAGGGACTTCTACTTTGGGTCTTTTCCCGATCTTTGAAATGGCCCTTATTAGCCACAGTTGGTCTTGATCAATTGCTTCTTCGTCCTCTTCTACATTTGAACATTCTTCCTCTCCTTCATCCTCACTTTCCTCCCTTGGGTTTAACCCTCTTCTCAACTCCTCTTGTAACGCATCAATTTGTCTTTGGAGGGCTACCAGTGCATCTCTTCCACCAGTATTTCTGCCACCTCGACCACTTCTAGCACCAACACGCCTACCAGGCATCACTCTTGGAGGAATATTTCTTGACCTTGACCCATAATCATGGTCCTGGTGCGAACTGCCTCACGATCGATGATCTGTCCACACACTCAAGAAAACTTGCTTTGATACCACTTGATGACGACGCAGCCCAAGACTTAGAAAATAACCCACAAACAAGAGAATAATTTTATTATTCAGAAAATGGAGCTTCTTACATGTAGAGGATCTCAAATCCCCAAGCTGTACAACACATGCAAGTTACAGAAGGCTACAAAATCACCCTTTCACAATATGCGAGCTTGTCCCCAAAAAATTACCCAAAAATTAGAAACCCACCCATAAATAGAGCTCCTCTTTAGTTTGGAGCCAAAACAACATTAAAATTTGAGTTTAGATGGTTTGGCACCGAAAATTTACAACATGAAGTTCAAATTTCAAAAGAGCATTTGCAATTGTATCTTCTAGAAAGTGCGCCAACTTCCCAAGGCCATAACTTTTGATCCAAGACTCTGATTCGCGAAACCATTTGAACTGTTGGAAAGGTCACAAAGTCAATAACGCACTCAAAATATACTATGCTAATTTTAGAAAGTTTTGGGGCCAATCTAGGAACTCTAAGTGCCTCAAATCTAACTCGGAAGATTTTCAAGTGTAAATATGGGAAACTAAAACTGCAATATCTTTCCACTCAGAAATAGAAAATAAAAACCATAAATTGGGAATTTCATTATGATGAAAAGGGTATCCAAAAATGTAAAAACATCTAAAAACTGAGAAACTTGAAATTTAACTATTTTTGGGTGATGCAAGATTGCCCTTACACCACTGGATGCTCCTGCATCAAAATAAAATGATAAAACAAAATGGGGCCTAGCCTAAACGAAGCAATGGGGCTTAAGTTGTTTTAAAGCCTTCCCAAAAAGTAATGGACAAATAGATCCCATCCAAGGTGTAAGATGAACAATAGGGTTTTACATGAAGACAAAGGTAAAACCCCAACCTTAGGCTTTTCCCAAACACCATAGATGACTAGAGACACAAGGAAGGACAAAATAGAACATAGAGAACAAAAATTTGAAGTTCCATCACTACCCATAACCCTAAACCCTAAACCATTAACCATTAAACCCTCTACCCTCTCTCTCTCAAGTCTCTCCCTCCTACCCCCTCTCACTCTCTTAGGTCTCTCTCTCTCTC
>VDFB02003782.1:0-63291 GCA_007258455.2 Sequoia sempervirens | reverse complement strand
TTAAACACATTGCTTGGATCCAAAATCTTGAAAACAAACATTCAACAAGGTCATCAAATTTCAAACCCTTTAGTAGAGGCAAATACCTTTGAAAATTCCTCGTATTACTACTTGTCCCTAGGGATTTATCCTTAGAGGCTTCTAAATTTTTGGACCTACATCTCGATTTTCTCTCTCTAAATTCAACATTAGGGAACTATTTCCTTGATTATCTCGATTTCCACATAATGGACCTTGTGGGATGAAAATAAAATGAGACATAGACATTTAGTTCAAAAGCTACTTGCAAGAAAATGTTTGTGGTAAAAAGAACTCATTGAACAAAGATAAAAGACAATTGAACCCCACACATGTGTTTTCTCAAATGATTTCCTGCAAGATCAAAATCCCAAAACCAAATTCCATCAATCGTAACAAGCATCTTAGTCCAAGAAATCTCAAGAAATGTCAGTCTATTCTTTATCAAGTTAGAGAAATATTGCTCTATAACTTTTACAAACGTGCATCAAAGGACAGCCCAAACTTGCACTCATTTTATTATTGTTAAAATCCAACTCTCTTCCAACTTTTTGAGTATCTCACTTTGTAGGGTTAACAAGTTCTTAGAAGTATAGCACGATGTTCAATATTGAGGTCTTGTAAACAAAAGTCTCTCTAAGTTCACTTAGGATCAAAATTAACATTTTCATTCATTTCAAAACATCAACCAAAACCCATCTCACAAACAATTCTTAGAATCTTGGAAAAAACCTTCACACTAGACTTTTGGAAAATCCTGTAAATCAAATCAAAATCATCTTGTTTGACTAGGTGTGTGTAGATGAATCCTTCTTCATACACTTGGTTAAATTGTCACCTTGTGGATAAGTTTATTCCAAGACAACATCTAACCTCTTGGATTTTATGACTTCATAATCAAACCCAAATCAAATCCAAATCAAATCAAAATCAAGTCAAAATCAAACCCAAAATTAAAAATCCAAAATTCCTAAAGTCTAGTATTGATCCAAAGTTCCTAAAAGTTTAACATCCATATCATTCACCCCTTTCATCCTTCAGCTCATCATTGGTCCTAAGCACCTTAGGGGTCACTTTTGTAATAAGGTCAAAAAACAAGAAGAACATGGAATATAAACTTGCTCCATACATCATGAGTGATCTAAGTCAACCAAACTATCAAAGCCTTACAATGCCAATTGATTATCAAAACTCACATTTATATAATCCATACATGGGATCATTATCTCCTACAAACCTCAATGGTACAACAAATGTGAGTATGCCCAATCTAAATTTTGGAACACCTTTCCCTATGGTAGATTTAAATCAAAGTCCAAACCTACAAATCTATCAACCAAACAATCAATGCATGAGTCTTCAACAAAAAAACATTATCCCACCAAATCCATACATGCCAAATGTGAATATATCAAGTACAAGGTTACCAAACATGAACATTTCAAATCTACACTTGGTAAACTTTGGGATAGATATGTTTGTGAATCATACAAATGGTGTTCAAAGTCCAAATAATATGTTAATGACTCCATGTATTGATCCAAGTCAAGGTAACACCATACAAAATCAAAGTTACCTAAATGAAGGCAATGTGATTCCCAACCACAACAATGTTCAATTTCAACCTATAATGCCAAATCTAAACATTCTCCCAAATCAAAACATTGTCCAAAATCAATTTTTCCATGGTCCCATACAAACACCACAAGTATACATTCCAAATGTGCTTGAACAAAAACCAAATCAACTATATCAAGGGTGTTAAGATCAAAATCAAGATCAAATTTTGTGAGATCAAATTGCTACACTTACCAAAATAGTTGATTCATTGCAACAAGAGACATCTCCACCCCAAAATCAATACACTTTTCCATTGGTTAAACCATGTCATCAAAGCATTGAGTTGTTTCCATAACCACATCAAGAACAATATCCCCAATGTCAAGAGGTTGGATATCAAGATCAACAACATCAACAACAAACCCAATCACCACATCTCCAAGATCAATCACAACAAGAATCACCTCAACAAGCACAAATATCACAAGAGCACAAACAAAAATACACTCCTTTTGGAGATCTAATTGAATCAGTGCTAAGAAAGATACTCAATGAAAAAATCATCACTCTTCCAAAATAAATTTCCTTCAACTCTATCCTCGACTTCCCTTAGAATAGGGGTGGATCTTATTGTGAGTACCATAGAGAAAATATTCATGAAACATAAAATTGTATTCAACTCAAAAATATCATCCAAGATTTTATTGATCAATAAATAATAACTATTGAGGGCAATGACAAGGATTCAACCACTAGCGATAGCAGTGACAATCTCTCCACCACAATTGTCGAAAACAATGATCAGGATCTATCCATCAATGAACACCTTGAAGATGTTTCTACCTCATCCAATGATCAAATCAACATATATCAAGAGTCACTTTTCAATCATGATCATAATCCACCAACAATACCCAACAATGATCCAATTCAAGAAATGTTAACATCATTTGATCCTATGGTTGAAAACATTAACAATCTCTTCACCACAATTGTTGAAAACAATGATTAAGATCTATCCATCAATGAGCACCTTGAAGATGTTTCCACCTTATCCAATGATCACCTCAACATACATCAAGAGTCACTTTTTAGTCATGATCAAAACCCCTCAACAATATTGAATAATGATCTATTTCAAGGAGTGTTAGAATTATTTGATGCTATTGACATAATCCATGATCCATTGACCAATGATCATGTTGAAAATGTCTCTATACCACCTAATGAGTTAGAAGACATGTCTCAATAATTTATTCCAAAGCATGATCAACAACTTTCACAAAGTCTAGCAATGGTCCTTTCCAAGACATATTGACATCCTTTGACCTCATGATTATAGATATTGAAGGAATCCTCAACTCAACACTTGATCCAAATTCACTCAAAGATCAACAAGATATTGAGCCACTTCTCATGCCTAATAAAGATATCCAAAAACCCTTTATAAGCAATCTATCCTCTGAAACTGACCCATGTCAAGAACTTGACCCAAAGCATGTTAAAAGGAATTCCAAAATTAATCAAGATCAAGAATTCGTATCTCCAAGATACTACAGTGATTTAATGGACACTCTCCTATCTATACAAGATGTCACAAATAATGATCATATCCATATAGCACATACTCCTCCATCTACCCATGAGATGCTTTCTTTGGATGGAAATGTAGATGATATTCATTCAAAACAAGAGTCTCATACTCTTGATATAATTACCAAGGAACAAGAGTCTCCTACTCTTAACATTTGTACATGTGATCAAGATATAGAAAAATCTAGAGACATATCAAAAATGGGTCAAGAAGAAGGCTTCTACAAAAGTTGTGAATCAGAAACATCCTATGAAGGCATATCAAAAATGAACCATGAGGGAGACTTCTACGTGGACAGTGAATCATCAACACCTCTTGAAGAAGCATTAAAATCTGATATTTCACAAGACCAAGCCAAAGATATGAATCAGGAAGTTATCCCACTTACATGGACCTAATCCTATCACTTATAAACTTGGATCACCTACCTTTCTTAGGGAAAGCTATCTTATCAATGAAGAAGCTATCACCTTTGAAGATCCACAATAGAGTAAAGGAGTAGCACCTTGTTTCCAAGGTAGATCATATCCTATTGCAAATAAAATGTTTCAACAGATGAATTATCAAGGCAAAGAATTAGGCCTATATGAACAGGGTATCCTAGAACCAATGTAAATAATTGGAAATCCTAAGCATCAAGGTCTTGGTTATTTGACAATGAATGGATCTAAATATATTAATGATACCTCTATAATACTGGGAGAAACTTTGTCTAGTGCAAGCATCAACATAGGGAGCATGAAGAGTCCTTATGAGGAAACCAATACCAATACTACAACCAGCCACAACGTGAATTTTCATCCACCCATCACTCCATCCACAAATTGGACCAACATCAAAA
Source organism: Sequoia sempervirens (assembly GCA_007258455.2). Classification (NCBI taxonomy): domain Eukaryota; kingdom Viridiplantae; phylum Streptophyta; class Pinopsida; order Cupressales; family Cupressaceae; genus Sequoia; species Sequoia sempervirens. The sequence goes on along the minus strand of VDFB02003782.1, from coordinate 59,278 downwards.
GAAATATTTGAATCAAAGCACAAAGAATGTTATCAAAGAAAATGAAGTTGGGAAGCATAATGGAAAAAAAAAATACACATGGATACCAAAAAATACAAAGAAAGATTATCCCTATCAAACTCCATTAGTTAAAGAAACTATGGGGAAAAATAAAAAAGGGAAAAGTATCCATCAAAGATGTCCACAAAGGAAAAAACAGTCTTCTCAAGCAACGTACAAAGTATATCAAGTAGTTGGTCCTAATTCCATGCACACTTTCGTATCCACCCATCATTGCTCATCTTCCCAATTTTGGAGAGTCAAAGATTCCAAACTATCAACCAATCCATCTTTTATTCCTAACCACACTACATCCACACCTCCACATATGATACCCAATTCTCACATTGACCATGTATTGGTAGCCACCCTTCATCATAAGGATTCAAAAGGCACTTTATTGCAATGTGTGCACAAATACAAAGTTAACTCTGGTATCAACAAAGCAAATCAAGAATCTCAAAATTTGTATTCAAGTGCACGTATCTTGGAAAAATAGCTTCTTTAAGTAGGATATCGATGGCTTAAAATATTTCAAAAAAAATATAAAAAATCCAAAGAAAAATTAGAAAAAAGATTGAAAACAGTAAAGAAAAAATTATCCTCTAGTGAAAACCATTATGGTGGCACTTTGGACAGGTACCATGATGAAAACCTGGCAAACAGGTGTCATGTATAGAATTGAGCATCTATTTGCGCTAGTTCAGGTGAAAGCATCTCATCCCATCCATAATAAATCCAACATTCCATCCATCTTACATCCATAATAAATCTAGCATTCCATGAAACATTTATCCAATCCATTTTCATCCATCTTCTAAATTATCTTGATCTTGACAAAGTTTGGTGCACACTTTACACCTACTTATGGTAAATATCTTGGCATGGGTCATTTTTTTATCCTATCCTACCTCGCATTATCTAAGCCATGAAGCATCATCCAAATGAGAATTCTTTATTCAAACAACTTATCACAAGATAATCCTTGGAATCCTTTGTGTGTTTACCATATCCATCCATCAACACACCTATCCAAGCATCCACCCATGGCATTCCATACATTGCTAGACATCGAGGGAAGATATGTACATCTTTCTTCAAGAATAAATCTTGATCTATATCTTCCAACTTATGTGTGATTCAAGCATTGGAATTTATGTGAATTCAAATTGGTCAAAGCACTTGTGAGCCAAAATCCAAATCACTAGCCCATGGCACATTTTGATGAGAAGATGTTCCTTATCAAGCTTTATCTTTCATCGAACATCAATCCAAAAAATCAATATTAGTTCCATCTAACGTATGCTTCAACATCACACCAAATCATTCAAAACAATCATGATCAATCAAATCCAATCAATCCATCATCATCTCAATCCTTGTGTTGCTTAACACTATCCTTGCAATGTTGTGCATCCTCAACAATGTTATCATCATTAATCCATCAATCAAATCCAATCAATCCCTTATCATCTTGGGATATCCATCATAATCCTTGTGTTGCTTAACACTATCCTTGCATTGTTGTGTATCCTCAATAATGTTATCATCATCAATCCAATCAATCAACCTTAGCTTGGTTTTCAACAAGATCCCAAAACAGATCACTGATATCATCACACATATATCCATATCCAAATCGTCAAAATCATGCAAAAATTCAAAAACATCCAAAAAATATCAAAACCCAAAAACATGTCAAAAAAGTTAGAAAAACATCAAAAAACATGGTTATCCAAACTACGTCATCAAGTTGAGCTTAAACGTGGGCAAGGCTAATCTTTGATCAACCCCCGAGACACAAAAACACAAAAACATTCAAAAGACACAAAATCCAAAAACATTCATAAATATAAAAAAAACCAAAAACATTGAAAAAATTAAAAATGAAAATATTTGTAAAATCTCGAAAATACTAAAAATAGCCTCAAAACATTTCAAAATATCAAAAAACATCCAAATATTTGAAAAAATCCATCCATCCCATTTCACATTCACCTGCAATAAACATTCACTCATAATAAACGATCGTCATCTTCAAGCTTTGATAAAACAATTAGAAACAAGTCTAGCAGGTTACAAGTGAAAACTCAAATGTCAAGGGTCTCAAGTCTAGGTCAGGATGTAAACAAGTTGGTTAACTCTTTGTATTAATAGCCTATCATCCAATTAATCCAACAATCATCTAATAACATCATGTCCTAGGATGCATCCTTCCTACAATGGACATCAACATCAGGAATCACCATAGTTTAGTCTTGGGTAGAGGTATGAAGAACATTAGCTTGTTTTATTTACTTGATCTTTATCTTGTTGATTTATCTTATTGCGTTCATTATAATGACCTCTCGATGATGTCTAATCAAAATGATTTAGAGAGAAAGAAATGGGGCAACGATCATTGTCTTTCATTTGTTGTGCTTGTTGGATGTTCTTGTAATATAACCTTGGCGAATACTTGCTTTGTTAGGTGTGGATGGAAGGTGTTTTTGACAGCTTGTTGATTATTACACTGTTAGGTTTTTCCTTTCTGTGTTTTGGTCTAAGATGTTTGAAATATCTGAAGTACATCCTAGTAAGGTTTTTGTATGTTAGGTGTGAACAAGGACACTCTTATTTGATTATCGAGTCAAAGTCCATCTCACTAGGTACAACACCATCTTGGTTCTTTATACCTTGATGCATCGTGTCTATGTGTGTTATCAAACATAAGGTGAGTAAGCTCTTTTAAAATCCCAATCTCTGATAAGTGAAATATAATCAATCTCTTATCATTATTTCTAATAAAGTCTCGACAGATCATGGACTTGTTGGATCCTCTTTTCATCATCTCATTTCTTCTTTCTTCTCTTAGCACTAACATGGTACCATGAAAGTCAACCAAACATCACTAATGCATCCATCCTGCATCCACAAACTGTTAGCATACTGCATATCACATATATAGGAAACACCAATCATTTCACATGCATTGCACCATAATATAGATTGGTTATTCTAAGCATCTCATTGAACCATACATTTGCATCCATTGTATAATCACATAGACATCATCACATCATCCATACGTCCATCTTGAACCTCTTTGTCATGAGATCGACCCTAAAATTGAACTTTTCGCCCCATCTCTTAAGGGGGCATGTACAATATACTTCCTTCTACCGGGGCATTCAAAAAAATGAGAATTTTTTTGAATTTTGATCTCAACAAGGTTATTCTTTGAACCAACGTAATAGGCACATTGCTTCAAAGAGGGGCAAAATGTAGACGCTTGAAATATCCTGATTCATATCATGTGCTCGATCTTGATTGACTAACTTCGATTCTTCCTTGATCATTTATTTACTAAACAATTAATTGAATAATCTTTATTTAATTAATTCATCAAAATTCCTCCTTTAATTAAATAAATCAACTTTATTTAATTAAAATCCTAATGTTCTCTATGTGATTAAATAAATCAACTTTATTTAATTAAAATCCTAATGTTCTCTATGTGATTAAATAAATCAACTTTATTTAATTAAATCCTAATGTTCCTCCTTTAATTAAATAAATCAACTTTATTTAATTAAATTCTAATCTTCTTCCTTTGATTAAATAAATCAACTTTATTTAATTAAATCAACTTTATTTAATTAAATCAACTTTATTTAATTAAATCCTAATGTTCTTCATTTAATTGAATAAATCAAATTTATTTAGTTAAAATACTAATCTTCCAATATCCTCTCATTTGATTTAAATAAATTCAAAGCATTTAAATTAAATGTCACAATCAACTAATCTCCTCTAAGTTAATTAATCCTAGATTAATTAGCTCCTAACACTAATCCTCCATTCCTTTAGCTTTTGCAAGTTGCACATGTAAATCAATTTATTTATTTTACTAATTATCCTATTTTCATTCAAATGGTGTATTCTTATAATATTCCACTTATTTGAATTCTCCCTCCCAAAGGACTTTTGTCAGGTCCAACTTGGCATTAAAAGCTCTTACATATCCTCTCCTTGAGCCAACTTGGCATTAATTCCTCTTACACCTCTCCTTACACAAGTCACCTCTTCAAATTCAAATTTCACCTACATGCATTTAACATGCACATTGTTCAAAATGTGCTCCACTCTCCTTCATTAGCATGTTGACAAGTGACACAATGCCATTAGTCCCTTCTTTAATCCCACATTCTCCCCATTCTTCATTCTTCAAACCTTTTTCATTAGAAATAGAGGCCTTCTCTATTGATTTGGGATCCACAATGATCCAAATTTTGATGCAAGTTTATTATCTATTCAATTTCATCCATATTTTCATCCAAATTAGCATAGAATTTATCATCCATAGCTAGGTTATTGATATTTTTCATCAAGGATCAATCAATCATCATCAAGCTTATCAAGGAATTAGGAAAGGGCTTCTTTCCACATCAAAGAAGCACCAAGAATTAGGAAAGGGCTTCTTTCCACATCAAAGAAGCACCAATTCCCATATGGGATGCTGATTTGAGCATTCGAATGCAATTTCATTAGCTTTTATTTGATATTTTATGTTGTTTTCTTGTTCTTATGCTTGAATGAATTTCATAGGGAATGCTTGGTTTAAACTTGTTTGAGGACTAATATTTGTTTGTTCATCCATGTTTGAACAAGTCTAGGTTGAAGCATTCAAATATATAAATAGAACATATTAATATTAATAATATATTAATATATTATATCTATAATATATTTTTATATAATATTAATATATAATATTATCATATATATATACAATAAAATATTAATATTAATAATATATATAAATATGTGTCATATATAAATACTACTATAATATTATATTAGTATTATCAAATATAATAATATATTATTATTATAGAATATACTTATAATATCAATATAAATTATAATAATTAATATACATGGTGCTCAATCTAAAAAAAAATGTATGTTTCTAATAATGGAGATTCGTTTCTTAGGGTAAATAATGGATATCCATTTTGCTTTGGTGTTTACCATACCAAATGTACTTTTTACCAACCCAACCAAAAATTCAAATGTGAATTCTGGGATTTTCACTTCCTCATGTCACATTTTTTTGTTTCATCACCACTATTTAGCCCCTTAGATTAATCTAGAATATGCCATTATCATGTAGATTTTATTGGAAAGTAATTCTCATTTTATTGGAGAATTTGCTTGCTACTATTTTTTTTCATTTTTTTCAAAATTTATAAATTCTATGCATTTAGCAGTTGAATATTTACTTCTGACATTACTAAGAATGTCCATTTATGTTAAAACACGTGCTTACATTAAATTTGTACATACATCAAAGTGGGGCAACAATTAATGATGAATTTGCATACCCATGACATTTCCTATTTAGTTTTTTGTCCACCTTGGTGGAATATTTTTAATGCAATTACATATCGCCAAGTTACACATCCTTGTGGTAAGTTTGGCTCATGGCCGCATCCCTATTACCTAATTTATCCTTATATACACTTATCCCTCCAAATTCATCTTTTATTCAACCTTTATTTATCCCCATTTGCACTTACTTCTATATATTCACCCCATGCCTAAGATTATATTTTTTGCCCCATGGTTCATTTTAAAGCGTTATAGGATTGATCTAACTCAATCCCACATTACATATGAATGAATCCAAAATTTAAACATTAAAAATCAAATACCAATTTTTTGCCCTTTTCTACTAATTGTTATGAATTAATTTGGTACATGTTTCATGTGGCATGTTGCTATGCTTTGATATTTGAGACATTCATTGTGTCATTAATACACATGCTACATTTTGGGAAGAAAAGTAACATCTAGATCACACTTCTATGTTCTAAAGGACAAAGACTCGCATCTATATATATGCCACCTATATGTTAGTGAATGTTTTCTTTGATATTTTTCATTGTAATTAATCTACCATACCAAAGAGGTTGACCTAGGAGAACTCATCCACCTATCAAGTTGTCAATCTCCCATCATTTGCATTATATAAAATAAGATTGACCCTAACACTTGAAAATAAATGATAAAGATTTTAATGCAATATTGACTCTTAAAAATAAATGATAAAGATTTTAATGCAATATTGACTCTTAACACATTCATCATATTAATGACATTAAATTATAATATTGATGAACAATTTCAACAGACAACAATAATATTTTTTATCATCAATTTTAAAATTAAATATTTTAGACATCTAATTTCAAAATATTGATTACAACTATCAACTTAACCCTCTTATCTTGTTTAACTACACCTCAAATATTTAAAAATTAAAAATAAAATAATAATAAAAATAAAAATAAAAATTCCTTACAAAATGGAAAGCTATGGCTGAGGAGCGTATATTTTGCATTCTTATAACACGACCTGATATTCTACGAAAGACTCTCTATTGACCGATACATTCTGATAAAAATATAGTAGGAGACATTAATGAAGCGGTGGGCCTCAAGTTACAGGTGAGCGTGCCCCGCACGTGCCGAACTTGCTGAGAAGATGCGTGCCATCCAGCTACGTGTAATCTGCTCACAGCCTCAGGACGGCTGAACCTATACCACGTAGGCTTGGGAAATGGGAAAACATAGGCTTAAAGATCTAAGATTAAACCAGGGGCTCTAAGAAAGGTCGTAGGCGAGGTGTGTGGTGGAGTGAGTGGGAGAAGTGAATTATGGAGAGCAGTGGTGTAAGCAATGGCGGCGTGGAAGAGAGGCTGCTCCACCGGGAGAAGCATTTTATGGCGGGGGAGGTAGTGCGCGATGTGATAATGGGGATGTCGGATGGCCTGACTGTGCCCTTCGCGCTGGCGGCGGGGCTCTCCGCCGCTTCTGCCTCCTCTTCCATCATCGTCACCGCTGGACTAGCTGAAGTCGCTGCGGGCGCCATCTCCATGGGACTCGGCGGGTAATCTATCTTTTTCCCTTTCTTTCTTTTTATTATATTTACAGGGGGCCTGTGGATCAGGCAGTTCATCTGGTTTTTTTTCGATAATTGCAAATTTATCTAATTGTTAGATTGATCCAGACAATGCTTTCATCATTTAGATTTGACTGGAAAGTGATTCTCTCGTTTTCGGGCAATCCGCCTCCTGCTGAATTTTTTTCTTCTTCTTTTTCGAATTTTGTAAATTATATGAATATAGTGGTTGAATGGTTGCAAGAATTTGAGTTTATCTGGTATTAGTAGTTGATTCATGGTTCATTATTAATAAGGGTTGCAGATACAGTTCAAAATATAATTGATAATAATTAATATAATTAATTAATTGTGGGCTACTAAATCCACAATTATAAGACAGATGCGGCTCTAGAAAATGCCCTTGTAAATACATATACAAAATGGGATAAATGTCATAAAATCTGATAATTAAGAGTTGTGCTCAAAATAATTGTGAAGAGAAGGCTTTCAAAATTTAAGTATTCTGCACTCTCTAAATGTTGGAACTACTTTAAATTTGTCAAAGATTTAAAATGATAAAACTAATTCACAATAAATGAAAAGATATACCAACTTAATGATTACTCAATAAAAGCTAATAATTTAATATACAGTGAATTATATTAAATTAATATAATAATAACAGTTCATGTCATTAAAGTAAACATTTATATTGTTGGCAACCGCATATGAATCCTGCAAGTACATAAAACAACTAATGAATAATATAAGAGTGTGGTAATATCACTTCAAAAGCCCAAAATTAAAATTACACTCAAATATTTGATAAACATGTTACCTTTTGTTTTTCTGGATAAGGAGCCTGGTTCTAAATATGATACGAATACTTCAAAATTTATACTAGTCCTATATAAGATACATTCGAAAGGGACCTGACTCTGTTAACAGAATGTATATTCAGTACACAAAATGAGGGACTATACGGTAAATTTGAAAGGGTCTGCTCATAGGCAAATTTGCAATTGTGGGTGTGAGTTGCTCTAACAAAAATCAATTGGTTCAGAGTAGAAGGCAGTCAACAAAAATCCATTAGTTCAAAGTAGATGGGAGTTTTCAATGACTGGTGGGCAAATTTGTAACTGGAGCGTCATTTTGCCTAGTCCACCCTGTACTGATGGCAGAACTCACAGTCTGCAAATCTCGCTTGAAACTTTACCAATCGAATTAGTATATTAGACAAAGATCGGGCAAAATAAATAAACAAAAAAAGTACATAAATGTTTTCTTTGGTTACGTAAATTGGCAGAGACCTAACCAGAAATTAAACAAGATTTAACTCCAAAACAAGTAAAAATTGAGTTTGAGGTCTAATATTAAAAAAAATATTAAATAAAATGAAGGTAAACAAATAAGAAGCAAAGAGATAGGCATGTTAACCTGTACATCATGTGATTGCATCCATATAATGATTCAATTATCTCCAGGATTGATTTGCAGTTTTCAACAAGCTTGGAAAGCTACAAATCGGCGATTGAGATGTTGAAGAAAAAGTGAAAAAGGATTCGTAGAGACAACTCCCACAGTCCCACACAGGCGCTTATGGTGATTTTATCTCATGGTGTTGTTGCTTCACCTCAACAACCACTAAAAACAGTCTGTCTACGTAAGCAAAGCTGCCTAGTAAAGCTGTTTACGTCTGGGCATTTTGTAATGCAAATATGGTTTTCTTGTTTGGAATGTAGAGAACAAAATCAAGTGTATTGAGAAGAAAAATGTAAAGATAATGCAAATTATTTTAATTAGATGTTTGCATAATTTTTCCATTATTAGTTTTTTGAGAACGCATTTCCATAGAAATCATTTTATTGTTGTTTAAAATAGTATGAACTGCATTTAAACATTATTATAAAATTAGAAGATCGATTTAGAAGTTTCTGGAAGAAAAGTAAAATGATGTGGCAGGACTAATGATTAAATAAAATGTGATTTATTCCATAGAAAATTTTAAGACATAACTTAATGTATACGTATTAATTTTGATGTATACAAGTCTTCGGTGATTCCGACGTCATCATCAAATGGATAAATGGGATGTATCATGTTGAAAATTTGATTCTCATGCCTATTGAAGATTTGATTGATAGGCTGACTTACCTTTGTCCATATATCCTTCACACATGTTTAAGGGAAATACAATATGGAGGCAGATAGATGGGAACTCACTGAACACTTTGGAGGGTTCTATCTTGCTGACATATAACCTCTATGTGACCAAATAATTCATGATGCTCTCGTCCTCTTTTCTTCTGAGGCTTTTCACTTTTTTCCCTGATCACTGTGTGTCGGTTTTTTTGTTTGAGGTTATTTCTTGACCACTGTTTTTTTTCCTGCTACTTGCTTGCTTACACCATTTTACGGTGTGTTGTTTTTGTATCTCTGGTGACTGCCTCTTTAGTTCTCTGCCCAGTTTTTCTCTGGGCTTTTTTTGTCTGCTGCTGCCTATTTCTGGCAGCACTTTCTCTTTGTTGTCTTCTTCGTTTTTCTTTCTGTTTTGCTCCCTGTAAAGCTTTCCAACTTCTTCAAAATGTAATATCTTTTTATTCAATTTGATATTATGAATTATTTTCCCGGGAAAAAAGTATTAATATCGATGTAGCATCATCTTTGATAAGTGGATAGGTGGACTTCAAAACTTTGGTTTAAGCATTGATCTGAGCGAATAAACATATATAAAAATTTGAATTATTTTAAATTGCCACCAAACATTTGAACTCAACTACTTAATCCTCACTACTAATTTAAATAAGAGAAGCATGATTATTGTTTAGATGTGCTGGACCCTTATAGTGCTTCAGAGTAAAGGCTACAGAATACTGAGAATGGAAGACCACTTTGTATCTATTTATCTTCTTTTTTAACTTTAAGAAAACTTTACTGTTTATTATATATTTTTATGGGATGTTTTTGTAGCACGCAGGGATGGCTAGGAAATGTTTTCAGGGCCGTTCCCGATTAATATTTCAAAAAAAGTTTCCGGTCTGACACAGAAATGACAGGGTATGACAGGGGATAACTTTGTCAGGCACAGCTTATAAGAGGATACTTAGACATCTCTAACTATAGCTACAGCCCAGCCTGCAAAAATATATATCTTTAAGTAAATTGCAGCAATGTTTTCATTTCATAAAATCTATGTTACCCAGGAGGCATCCCTTGCCCTTTTTCAGGTGTCCCCTTATTGGGGATGCATGGGACGCCTCAGAAACATCCCAAGGTCATCCTGTAGATCCCCTCTGCTCAAAAAATTGTTTCCATAATGTCTAGGAAACGGCTAAGAAATGGGAGGGATGGCTGTCCCTTAACAGCCCATCTCTCACAGCATAGTTGAATAACTCGGACTTGCCAATTACTTGGCAGGTCCAAAACTTTTAAAAACTCGGGTGTAATATTCCCTTTAAATTTTTTTCTTTATTTTTGCAAAATACCCCAAACCCTAGCTCAAATTATAATAGTGTGTACAAAGAGATTACAACCAATACCAAATCTCAGAAACACATTGTAAGGATTTAGGCAATGAAACATCAATTTGAAACCCTTCATTGCTTTTTTAATGAAATCAGCCCAGAAATTATAGCCACTATTTTATTCTTGAAATCAAATATGATATTTAGGTTTTTTGCATTTATTAGTTGCCCCCAAATATGGCGGCTCAACCTACTGAACAAATTATCAGCAAACCCTAACCTTGAAGAAAGATTTAATCTCCGTGGTGGCTGCAATTTTGCCCAGAAATTGCAACGATCTGATATTTCTCTCCACCTAGGGCTGCAACCTTCTCCAACAAAGCACAACAAAGGGATGCAACCTCTCCCAACAAAGAACAACCATTTTTTTTCCCTGAATAAAGGCACTGATTTGTGAACGCTAGTCATTTAATTCTGGCACAATTTCCTTACAACTGGAGTGGCTAAATTCAAGCACATGCAGCACTGAATTCCTCCACCAAATAATATTTAATTCTGTCCCAAAACTGTCATGAACTGTGCAGCGCCCTTTATTAAGAATAAACCTTAGTTGGGTGCTCAAGTGTGGATGAAAATAAATACAAAGATCACCATCAAGCTCCATTTGTAACTCCCAAGGTGGTGTTTAAAGCTCAAGATAGTGATTTTGTATCATTGAAAACAACAGTTTTTAGTTGTGTTTGCAGTCACAAAATTGCAGGTTTGCAAATATAATGGCAAAGATTTCAGGCTTATTGAGGTAGCCTCCTTCCCAATTTGAATATAGAGTCAAGAACTTGTTGTCACTTGTGTCAACCACTACAATTCTAAGACAAGGAAGAGAAGATCATTGATTGCATAAGTTCTTTGCATGTTCAGAGGTAGCAGCATATTTTCTATGTTTTTGTCATTTTGTAGTGGGCATTTTGTTGTAAATGCTATGTATTAAGGATGTATAATGTATATGATGAATGCCTTGTCAATATTATTATTTGAATATTTTAAATTTCCCAATATTTTTAAAATTTTCTTATATTTTAATAGCAGTCCCCTTTGCTGTCCTATAAAATGGCCTCAAAAAAATCCGTCACCAAAATGCAACCACCTGTCCACTTCTGTCTCTGTCCTGGAAACTTGGTGGAACATTGTAGAACTACTCATAGAATGATTGTAAAACAAGACATAAGCATGAAAAGTAGGCTGTACAAAGGTATACACCTGAAGAAACCCTTAAATGTGAGAAAAGAGTCTAGTAAGAATGGGCTTCAACTCCTCATGTCATTATATATCAGCCCTTACAAGTAGGTACAGTGTCACTAGGACCTCTAGGGACTTATGTAAACAAGAACAACTAGCTTTGAAACCTACAACATGTCTGCAATTCCATGAAAACTATGTACATCAATTTACGAAACCCTCTATGAACACTTAAGAAAAATAGAATAAATGCCCCCTTTACAATTACCTACATATGTTCATATAATTCCCACAAATCTGCCTGGGCTGGTTTCTTCATACAAAATGCCTGGAAGAGGAAGAGACAACATTTGCAACCATTGCTCTGCCCTATAAGACAAATTGTATGAAACCACCGCTTTCTTCAGACCATCAATTATGAAATTGACGGTTGAAAATATGCTTTAGTTTGTGTGTCATTATCTTGAATCTTTGATTTCCTTGTGATGCTTTGGATAAACCCAAGCTAATCTTCAGTACGGTGGAATGACTGGTTGGCTCTGAAACAGTCATCTGCATAGTTTTCTGAGTCTTCAAAGTTCTTCAAGTCTTTTTTGGTTGATACCGATGACAACTGCCCTTTCAATCATATTCAGGATCCATTTTCAGATCAATTTGACTGCATGATTCATGTGTAAATGAGAATAGTTTCAGGGCATTTAAGGTTGTGGAAAGTGAGGGCGAGGGTTTCTCTACGACTTGTTTTACCCATTCCAAGAGGTTTGCCAATTGAAAATTCACTTTTGGATGCAAGTTTCTGTTCCAGTATGGGAGATATTTTTGTCACGTAATTGTGGGCTCTATGTGACTCGGTTTGTTCCTGTAAGTGGATTTCCTTGTCATGGTTTGTATGGGTTTTCATGTCATTCTGTATTTTATTACATAAATGTACATCTCAACTCTAAACATTAGCCACTGGGTTACAGTTCAATTGGTGTACATATTTGGTTTAGGTATTGAAAACCTACCAATCAGGATCCAAATATAGTTATCGAATCTTTTATTTGCAGGAGATGCAGGTCATTCTCTATTCTTTTTTTAGATGATGTTCATTTTATATGCTTTTTTATATCAAGTCATCTTTGAAAATCCCTCTCCATCATAGAGGTTAAGTAAGGGTACTTTTAATCAAATTTTGAGAGTATAGGACAGGGATCCTTTTTGTATGTTGAAGATGCCAAGCTTAGAGAATATAGGACGGGGCACTTTTGCATTGAAGATGTCAAGACCAGTTAAGCAGTTGGCTTCTCAAAGTCAGCACAATATAATATATCTGCTTCACCTAAATAAATGTTAAATTTTTGGGTTTCTTGTGCCCTTGCAGTATGTGTAGTGTTGATTTTATTCTTTTTGATATACAACCATTGTTTCATTTTTCTGGGATTTATATTAAAGATGTGAAGTTCAGTTAAGTCGATGCTTCTCGATATTCTATCATCTTGTAAATCAATCTCTCAATCATAGAGCATAGGACAGGCCACAAGTTTTTCAATTGAAGATGTCAAATTAAGTTGTAGGCTTCTTGAATTCAATGCCCTATAATATATCTGGTGCATTTATAAATTAGAAAAAACTCCCGAAGGGTAGCGTCACCCAAATAAGTGCTAAATATTGTGACATCTATGGCTGCTGCAATATGTTAAGTGTTCATTTTATTCTTTTGAACATGCTGCCATTATCTTATTTTTATGGCATTTTTTATTATTAAATATCTATAGTTTAGTCGAGCAAATTTTAATAAACCTGTGTGCTATAATTTATCTGTTCACCTAAAATAAGCGTGAAAAATTTACTCTTTAGTTAATTGCAACTTGCAATAGAAATTTTACTGTAAGAGCAAGCGTTAACGGATTAGGAAATGTAGGAGCAAGAATGACATAACCAAGTTCCCTAAAGTGAAACAAAAACCTGGTGTGGGGATGGTGTATACTCATTCCAAGTTCTTTGGTCTAATCTGCCCCACTTGGAATGAATCTACACCGTATGCGTATACCAATAATTTGAGACATTTTATGGAATTCTATCTCACATGCTTGAAAACTGTCAAATGTCATATCTACAATCTTACATCACTATGAATGCAGAGAAAATAAACAATAGAATTTCAATTAACAATGTTTTTTCTTGCAGATGCAAAAGAATAACAGCTAATAACTGCAAAATCAGTACCTCTGATCCTCTAGAATCTTTAACCCTTTGCATTTTCAAAATTCTCTCCAATAACATAACAAGAGACTTATAACCACAAAAGACTTATAACCACAAAAGACTAGTATAGACTAGCATACTATAAATTTCCCAAAATTATCTCCACTAGGCAGATATACATAACCCCAAAATATTAATAGAGTGCAAAAACCTTCAATCTATTGAAAATGATCACAACTTTTAGAGTAACCAGCTTTCTTTAAACCTAATTTCTGGTTCTGCAGACATTTTCACTGTAGTTTGGTGGAGGTGATTTATTTATTTTTTTGATTAAGGTTGGGCTTTTTAAAGTGCCCAAACCCACCTTTACCTTAATAAAAAATATAGCATTGAAGCCCACATACCACCATGAAACAACTACAAGGATCAGCAGCACAAAAGTTGTAAACTGATGGCACTATGCTAACAGCCCAAAGATAGCTCACAGGACATGGAACCCTAAATATGGCTAGTCAAGCAGCTTAAAACCATAGAGCTTCAGAGAACCCTAAACAACTAGCAGCAGTCATGTGCACTGAATTGTCAAAGTGAATTTCCCTCCTGACCATTCTCCCCTCTTAACTGTCGAATATAAATCAAAATATTTCAAAGCAGTTTTTGAAAATGTTATTCCAGAATGATCTCTTGAGCTAGAATCCTCCATTTTATTTTCTTTTTGATTGAAGATGGTGAGCGGAAAGAATGTAGGACCTCCCACAAAAGGCAGGAAATAGGACCCTTTGGACCACCACTAATAACTTCCTTCTCCCTGCCGTCCACCTCCAAAAGCCTCACATCAGAAGAAACGGTGTTTCCTTCAAAGCATGTCCTACCCAGTGAAGGTCAATCCTCAACACCAAAGGTTCTCTTTATTCTCGACAAAGACTAACTCATTTTTTTCCTTATCCAGAAATTTTGCTTCTTCTTCTTGACTAGGGAAGTAGCAAAGGAATGGTACATTTGGCAAACAATCAAGGCATCCTATACTCAATCTTCTGAACTCAATAACCATATTTTGAGGACAAGGTGACTGAAGTCAGAAGTTCCTTACCCATATCTGCATTCACATAGAATTGAGCAAATAGCAGCCATTTTCTAGATTTGATCACCACATCAAACGCAAGGAGCTGCCTGAAAATGTTAGCAATATCGATCATAATCTCATCCTCCAGTATTCCAACAGTAAGCCTAGAAGCCTAACCCAGATAGAGATCCTATTAATACACTCCTCCAGATCAAAACTTGGTTTCCATTTTCTAAGGAAGAGCTTTGTTTGTCCAAGAAATCAAGGACCATTCAAGAGGATTATGACACAATCCTCATGATTCAAAAAGGATGTACAAAAGAAACCATTAATCAAGCTAAGATCACAATTAATGAGGTGAGTTTATTTTTTTATAAAATAATAGATTTTATGAAGCAAAACTATCCTAAGAATGACAGAAAAGTTGAGAATGAAATGAAATTATACTAGTTCACTATGTCTTTCACAATCACCTCATGCGATCTAGAGGTTAGATGGGAAATAAAATGTTATGATCTTGGGAGGCATGTGGTTAGAAACCTAAAGCTATTCCTGACATTTTTTCAGCAGGTTTTGCTGAGATAACTGCAGAGTACATCTGCAGTGAAATTGTTCTAAAGATTTTAAAATTTGGTAGAACAATAATTACAAAGAAAATTTATGAAATGTTGGAATAGTTTCAATTGGTTGTAATTTGATATGTTAGGGCCGCTTAGTTTTGGCAACTTCTGCAAAGCCCTAGACCCCAAGCTTAGCCTTATCTGAAAGCTTTCAAGGCAGTCAGTGCTTGAGTTTTCAGGTGAAGCCATTGTTATTTCCGTTTTCTGCTTTTCTGCAGTTGCATGGTATCACCTGAGGCAGACTAATCAGATCATATCAGATCCTGGGACTCCTGACTAAGATTTTTTTATGAGCCTTTCTATACAAAGCATAATAGCTATGCATATAGATAGATATACACATACATAAATATCAAAGAGGAGCTAAATCCCCAATGAGGATATGGCACTATATTTAGAAAAATAACAAGAAATAAACAAAGAACGAGGAATATGTTATGTTACTTTTGATATGCATTAATGTCTGCAATTAGTTTCTCATCTTGCCTCTCATGATGCATGCTATTGCGAGTTGCAGATATCTTGCAGCAAAAAGTGAAGCTGATCATTATATGCAGGAGCAAAGTCGTGAGCAAGAAGAAATAATATCTGTACCAGACACTGGTGAGTGTTGTGTTGTTACAGAAGTAGGATATGCATGATCTGATATATGATTGGTTTACATAACATTTTATAATGTGGTCGCAGAGGCTGCTGAGGTGGCAGACATTCTTGCAAAATATGGATTGCAGCCAAATGAATACTGGCCTGTTGTCAATGCACTGCGGAAGCACCCTGATGCTTGGACTGAATTTATGATGAGGTTAGCAGTTAGCACTTTTTTGATCCTCTTCCATTTTGTCTACAACAGAAAAAAAATTCTGCCGGTTTCATTATCTTCATTCTTTTGCAGTCCAGAGAAATTAAATGCACATTTGTTTGCCTTATTAGGTTTAGTTTCATTTATTCAATAGTCATTAGAGGGTGTGGTTTCATTCACTCAATAATCATAAGATATATTAAACTGGGTGGCTATCGCTTTACAATAGAAAATAGAGTAAATAATTGTAATACAGATTATTTCTAGACAGTTCACAAAATACGGCAAGGTAAGTGTAGATAAAAACAAGTGTTAATCAATATCTCAAGTTAGAGAAGGGGGAAACCTTATAAATGTTAACGTGGAGGCACTTAGAAAAGATGTTAAACAAGCAATGTTTTAATATTCCTTTAGCAAATCTAATCAGTAGAATTGTTTGTGAATTCCCTTACATCACTACTTTCACTAAAGTAAGACTGATCCAAAACAAATACCAACAGAATAAAATGTCGAATTTTACATTTTAAGAACGTATTGTTGAGCACAATCCTGCAAAGTGTTCTAAAAGAAGATAAGGATAGCACACATTGAGAATTTTACTTGGCTTTAAAGGGTTATCCTATGTAAGATATTATATCATTACATTAGAAGATATTTTAATATGGTTATTTTACTTGGATTTTATTTGCTTGCTCACTCCTCACAGTACCTTATAGCAATAGGTGTACATAATCCAACTTGGTATATTTTCTTCACAAAGCATTTCAGTCTGTCCGAGTGTGGACTTAGAATTTTATCCTAGTATGATTCCTTTAGGGATGGATAACAACTTTGAAATGCATTAAAGACTGCAAAATTCAGTAATATAGAGTCAAGAAAATATTCTTGTAGCACATTCACAAAACATGCCAAGAAGTACAATATTAGCACTGACCCATCATATCTTAATTATAAGAGATTTAAGTTGTATCAGTTTCCATGCACATATTTGTTCTCAATTAGAACATCTTGGTTTGATATTAGAAATTAAACATACAATTCATGTTCTTCATATACAATTTGTCTGTCTAGATATCTGGGGCTCAAGTCAAATAAAGCTTTGATATGTTGAAGTAAATGTTAAAAAGTAACAGTCAATTAGTTATTAGTTGTAGGCTTTAATAAAATCATTTTAACTTTAGGATATAGTTTATGTTTTATTTCTCTTTAGTATGTTCTTTTTATTTACTCCACTGTCATAATGTGGGTTGTCTCCTATGCTCCTAATTCTTTATAATAAGGCTTTCTCATCTTATTTATTTAATGAATATCTTGGTTATCTTTATGTGCTTGATTTCCATAATACTACCGTTACCAAGGTCAAGGTCATTGAAAAACCAATTACATCAAAATTTTAAATGCAAATCAGTAATCTACAACGCAGACTATTAAATAGCCTGTCTTTAACCTATAAAAATAGCTTAAAACTTAACGATATAAGCTGAATTATTTCAGTATTATCTATTTATATTGTGCTGAAATTGTTCAAATCTATCCACTCTTTGAAACATATCTATGATTGGAAAATTAGATACCTTTACATTTTACATTTTTTGTTTGATTTGATGTACTGTTTAGTGTCTACAAGCATTCCTTAAATCGTGATAACTTAATTCAATATTAAGTTTGTATGGTCGAAACTGGCACGTCACCATGTAGAAGTGCTTGAAGCACTTTAATTTCGAAACTTATTGCCAAGACAAATCAGGAGCAATTCTAAAATCCTAGAAAATTATATTTTTCTATGATACAAAATGTAGCGTCGATGCACCTATGTGGACCTTACAAGAAAAAGGTCTTTTAATGAAAGGGAACAAGGTTACCAGGCTGCCTGTGGTGTGTTGGTGCGGCTGTTTTTATGGGAGTGATTTCTTGTATGTAACATTGATATATACATATTTACCTTTAGGCTTTTATAACCTTTGTACCTATAAAACTATAAATGAGCCATTATCAATGGTCTAGGATCTCAAAACTAGAGTAAATTTTGGCACTCGTTGTATGCATATATTAAATTAAATCACTAAGGATGAGGCTACCAAACACATAAACCATAGAGGTATTCATATCCTTCAGCTCAGAATTGACAAGAAACTACGTATATCAATGTAAATTATCACATTAAAACACACTGGAGTGAAGGGAAACAGAGAAACCTTAAGTTTCTTCGTGCCATTGATAAGCTCCTTCATCAGAATTTGTTTGATTCTTCTGCATACCATCTAGAATCTAGAGGGGCGATCAGATCAATATTCAAATGTTTTGCTATCAAAATTTTATTACTCATACAGGAAGCAGTTTCAGCATGAAGATTTTTAATGGATTTTTGAAGAGATTAGTATTCACCTACCTCAAATGAGATGGCATTGTGGCATGTGGTCCTTCCTAGTTTCAGCATCATGAGCTACACCTCACCAATGGGCTAAAACTTGGCATTTTTAGCATGGGCATCCATTTTGAAAGCAAACAAACACTGAATCTCTGGAAAGCCATTTTTCTGGATCATGATGTCTTTTCTCTAGAATAATGGTAGATTGCTGAGCTCCCACAATCTCAACTCACCTCTGCTACAGCCGTCAATACAACCCAAGACTAAGTGCACTTTTGGCTTTAAAGCACAATTATGAAGATTGGGATCACATCTAGTTACATAACTAAGCATCCAACTTGACCGAATGGGTCAAAAATCGACAGTCTTTTCTCTGCCTAAGTTTTGTTATTCCTGTTGGGGCATGGGTAAGCTGGTGAGATAGACCTTGCATCCGTTCCACAATAGCCATAGCTTTCTTATTTTGACTCTAAGGATAAACAGCTTGTCAATTATATTCGTAACTTCTTGCTGAGTTATCTTCTATTGAAGGATAAAGTCCTTGGTAAAATAAAAAGTTTGCCAAGGATGCTTCTATAAAGGCAGGAATACCTTTTCTAAACTTCGAACCTAGATATTAGGGTAAGGATCCACTCCTGTACAAAACTGAAACCAAAAGGTAGAGGCTGGAAAACCCAACTAGAATCCTCAGAACAAAGCTTTGAGGAGTTCTGAACCCTCCCAGAGATCGTACACTATCTATAGAAAACTTAACTCTCACATGAAGCTGAAAACTTATGAGACTGGAGATATTGAATACTTCCATTATCAGAGACATCCACGTTGAGATTAGGCATACGATCAGAGACAGCAACATTGAAATTGGGATATTATCTAAGTCAAGAAAAATATTACTCCCCAATAGTATTAAACTATGTACTTCCAACTAATGCAGGCAATTGATATTACAAGAAGCCATATATACAGAATGCAAAAACAACTGTTATTATGATTACTTGTATAGATCTTAAAACAATTCTTATCTAACAGAATTAAACAAGGCTTGAAACTTAGCAAAAGATTATTCTGCTCTGAGTTGAAGATAGTTTGGATCAATCACATCAGCATCAAGTTTAAGTTTCTTCCTCCTAATATCCCCCATTTTCAAGGATGTAAAAATAATATAAACTGTATCTTTGTTTGAAGGCCTTTTTCGATAGGATATGTTTAAATGTAAATTACTCGGTACTTACTTGAAGAGTCTATAATGAATCTTCTTTCTTTTGTCTGGAATTCAGATTTGAACTGGGTTTGGAGAAGCCAGATCCGAAGAGGGGACTGCAAAGTGCATTAACTATAGCTATAGCTTATGTGATTGGAGGTTTGGTTCCATTAATCCCTTATGTGTTCATAACTTCATACCCACTGCTAAGGACGCACTAATGGTATCTATAATAGTTACATTACTAGCTTTGCTGCTCTTTGGCTATATCAAGGGCCATTACACCGGAAATAAGCCCATTAGAAGTGCCATTCAAACTGCAGTAATTGGGGCTCTTGCCTCGGCCGCCGCTTTTGGTATTGCTCGAGCTGTACGACCATGAATGCATATGGAAAAATTTTGGCAAGGAGTCTTAACTTCGATCAGTCTTTGCTATAAACGTTTAATGTATTGCCTTTTTATTTCAAAAGCTATGGTTAATGGTAATCGTGGCCTTTGTTTAAGTTTTATTATTTTTTCTTTATTTTAAACTGTTAAAAATTAAATGTAGAAAATTTTTATATACAGAATTATTATGCACAATATATCCTACATGCATTTCCCATGTCTTACTGAAAGTACACATTATATATAGAGAGTGCACAATATATTATTAAAAATCCACATAGCATTTGTAATATATCCTAAACATATTAGATGTATGATACATTAAATTTTTTAATGATATATTATATTTGGTTTAGAGTATTTATAAATACATTCAATCTATTATTGATTTCATGTTTTGCAAGCTAGACACATAACTATGATTGGACAATAGTATTTGCTGAAAATATATTTTAAATGTAATCTTCCAAAGTAGGGGTGAGTTTTATTATTAATTCTTAATTATTCTCTCTTAAAAAGAATTTATAGGATTGATGATTTAGTATAATTCCACAAAGCAATCTATGAGAGATAGAAATAAATAAAATGAAGTCCATTGAAAATAATTATAATTAGTTTGGCAAAATAACATATATCAAATGTTTGTTTCTTAATGTTTGATTTTTCAATTCAAATATATATGTATAAATATGTATGTCATTAATTAGACAAAACTTATATTTTATTAAAATTTAGTGGATTATATTTATTAAGACAATTTCCATTATATTAAAATTTAGTGGATTATATGGTGTGGATTATATGGTGTGTTCTTTGAATTAAATTGATTTTTAAAATTATTTTTTTAATAAAATAATATTAAAAGAATTTAGGTGTGTCATAATAATAATAAAAAACAACATAATGTAATTTATACTCATAAAAGTAGTTATTTTCAAATATAAGGTCAAAAAATTAGACTACAATATTGAGAAGCATTTTAACTTTTATATTATATGTTCAATATTTACTTGGGATTATCACATAATTCAAGATGCATGCTTTAAAAAATATACATTGTAGTTAAGCAAACAAGAGATTAGATGTGTTCAAAGGCAATGATAATACACATTCTTCGTTAAGTAGGTTATTAAAATAGGTTAAAAAATGAGAGGGATGAGAAGCATTTTAATTATATGCTCAAGATTTACCTTGGGATTATCCCAAAACTAAATATGCACACTTTACAAAAAAATGCATTGCGATTAAGCAAACAAGGGGTTGGATTTATTTAAAGATGATGATATAAATTCCTTGTAGGTTAAGAAATGAGAGGGGTATTCATAAGCCATGAGCTAGTGGAATATATTTACTTTATATACCTTCCCTACCAAAAACATATTTCTTTAGTAAAAGTTCAATTTTAATAACTAGTCAAGTCATTTGATAAGGAGAGAAAATAGATTAGAATGAGGAAAGTAGAAGTATAATATCATTAAATTTTTTTTTTTGATAAAAGTTAAATTTTAATAACTAGTCTAAATCATTGGGTAAGGAGAGAAAAATAGATTAGAATGAGGAAAGTAGAAATATAATGTTAGGATAGGACAAGTAAAAAGGACTAGTAATGAAATAATTTTTTGGGCATTTATTCTTTCAATTGATGAGAGCCATGAGTTAATGGGAAAAAAAAATCTTTGGAAATAGAATTTTTTTAATAATTAGCCAAGTGATCTAACAAGGAAAGGAAAAATGGATCAAAATAAGGGAAGTAAAAATGTGATATCATGGCAAGACAACTAAAAAGGACAAGTAACGAACCATTTTTTGAGGCATTATGAAGTCAATTGATAAGTCATAGGTTAATGGAAGATGCTTTCCTACCAAAAAATTATCTTATACAGAGGTCAAATTTTAATAATTAGCCATGTGATCGAATAAGAAGAAAAAAATGGATTAGAATGAGGAAAAAACCATGATATCAAGATAAGATGGGTTAAAAGGGCTAGTAATAGACATTTCGTAGGGTATTTATGCTTTCAATTGATGAGAGGGCCTTAGGAACTCATTGGATGAGAGGATATTTATTTTTAAGAGAGAAAACATTATCAAAACTGAGAAGAGTCTCTTTGATAGTTGGAGAAATAAAATTTCCCCTTCTTAGAAATGAACTAGACCACATGTATCAATTTCCTCTAAATCGCCAACATAAAATAAACCAACCTAACAAGACCAATGCTCCAAGTTGTTACTTGTTACAACATGGGCATACATTATTATATAGGAAACTTCAAATATATTGAATCTTGTCCAACCATCCTAATTTACAACATGGAGTTTACACAAATGATTAATGATTAAATATCCATATTATGAAAAAAAAGGAAGATTTAGGTTCCAAACATCAGGTTTTCCAAGGAAAGGGTTCTCTAACTTGATAAACCTTTGATTATGTTGAGAGGCGGTCTATAGTGGTAGTAGGGCATGGAGTCTCATTGTAAATAGGGAAATTATCCACTTGATTCCCATCTCCTCTCTAAGACACACTACTTTCTTAGTGAAGTCCACTACTTTTTTATCCTTTAGCCTCCTCTCCATCAATGAGTTGTTGCTCGTAATAAATGGTTTTCTATTCGGAATAGGATTCCATTTAATTGCAATCCTAAACATTATTTCATGTATCTCCTAAAGTCCTTGGAAAGTGTTCCACAACACTAGGATTAGAAAGAGATTAAATTCAAATGAAATTAATATGTAAATTGACATTTGTAATTATAGGAACATGTGGGGATGCCCAAGAAGAGCTCCTACAAAATAGGAGCACATGGGGCACCCACATGGAAGGTGGAACCCACCTTGAGTTAAGTTAAATGTTTGGAGAAAGATAACACTTCATTAATGCATGTAAAGATTCTAGAAGTTAGGGATTGATGTTTACATGCATGGAGTTCAGTTCAATTCAATACAGTTCAGTATCAGTTCAGCTATCTTCAGTTGCATGTAGTTAGTTTCAGTTGAATGCTAGTTGACTTTAGTTGACTTGGAATGCATGACTAATAACTTGAGTTGCATGACAAATAACAAGTGATGTGTTTAGTTAAGAGGGGACGATCAATCATGCATGATATTTGCATGAATGGTGGAAAGATATGTTTCAGTTAACAAAGATTGACTTGGACCCACTTTGGGAGCCCAAGTTGGCATCTTGGAGTTAACACTTTTGCATGATAAAATATTTTATAAGGTTGAGTTAAGTGGAACCATTCTTGGGTGCCAACTTTGAGGAGAAGCTTACAAGATATCTTTGTAATCAACATTGAGTTAGGACTTCAGTTTGGGACACCCAAATTGATGAAGGACTTGGTTTGACATTGTTTTTCACGAGAGAAATCTACTTGCAAAGAATAGGTGTAGGTTTTGTGAGATAAGCTTTGTGCTCTGTGGTTTACAAGGCTCATTATTGTCTATAAATTGTAGCAAGTTGAAGAGAGTTTTATTATATTTTATTGTAGATTGTGAAGAAGAATTGTTGAAGGAAAAAGAAGCATCTCAAGCAAGGATTGATAAAGAATTATTGTAATATTGTTCTAAGGTTAAACAATACAAGCACTATTGATTCTGGTGGTGGAGTTTTTTCCCGAAAGGGTTTCTCCACGGTATATGTTGTGTCACTTCTATCTTTTGGTCTTATTTTTCTACAATCTTTTGTTTACTTCTACAAATGGTAAAATGAATCTAAAAAGATAATCATCCACAAAGAAATTGTAACAAAGAACACTTAATTAGATCTATAGTATAATAGTTTTACAAGTTTTAAAACTACATAATTACCTCCATTTTCAACATTTTCCAAATACATGATTGTGGAACCAATGGTTTGTGCCCCATTTTCTATCAACAGTCCCAAGCCTTGACCAACAATATGGAGGATCTCATTACAACCAATAAGTACATGTTTCTATAAGAGTCACCAATGGACTCAAGCTCCAAAAATCATTTGCAAAACCAAAGATTTCCTTCCACATGAGGGTAGCAAGAGAAATAATTGTTTGATTATGGTACAAAATGGATCAAATATATTCCAAAAAGTACACATGAGGACAACTGTCTTAATCCTAGAATGATGACAAATGTCTTAATCATGTGGCATGTGACAACTAGATGATAAGATCTCATGTGTATTAGATAATTCTAGAAAGATTCTTAGAGCCATTAGTAAACTTAACATATAAGCATGTTTGAATAGAACCTAATTAATGACTAGTTAGATCATGTGCCTTGTTCACACTACAAATCAAAAATCAAATAAGAAATACCCTGTTCACACCAACAATTTCTTCATCATCAAATTAGCCATCATGACCATCATCTCCTTTTCCTCACCTAGGTCTAGCAATAAGCCCATGAACATGGATGAGATATTTGAATTCACCCTATGCTTATGGTTTTTTACTAGGAATTCCTCCCTTAACAATCATTAAATTAAATATAGCATAAGGTTTGAATATGTTTTAAACACTTTTTGAGTCACAATTTAAAAATTATTCCAACAAAAGTCATTTGGCGTATATTATTAATACAAACCTATGTATTCATGCATTGTTTTTCTAGTTGGTGATGGATGGTTGTGTGTTTTTTAACCATTTCTTACCAACTTATGCATGTTGGGAAATCTCTCTATCTCATCCCTTGTTAAATCTGCCAATAATCATTATATTATATTGTCAATTATTATGGAGGGACCCCACATCCATTTGTAGGACTAGATTAAACATTATTATGCCTCACATAATCCAAGAACTATTATGTCAAAGTTTAATAGTTTTTTTTGTCTTACATCTCTTAAGAGACTTTGCTAGAATTGTGTAGTCTAGATTGATTGAGATAGTTGAGAGATGAAAAAAGGTATCCTCTAGAACTCACTAGCCCACCTCTACATGTTGGCATAGTCAATTTGGTACCATGATGGAAAGAATATAATATATGGTTCTTGAAAATAATATGCCAAATGCAAATGAGACATTTTGCAAGAATGTATTTGTTGTTGTCACAATCAAATGGTTTGGAGTTGAAAAAAGTGAGAGGTTATTGTGTAGGGACCTCACATCTAATTTTTGGTCTAGATAGAACCTTTTTAGGACCCCAAACTTTAAAATCTTCTCTATAAAAGTATGAAAATGTTTTGCTATTGGGTTTCTTGAGAGACATTATTGGAACAATGTAGCTGTAGACACCTAAATTTGGACACTTGATTTATCCAAATTTATCCCCTTTCATCTAAGAATCCCCTTATTTGCATTAATTAAGTATTATCGCTATTATTTAATTAATATCCTTAATTCTGCCAAACCCCTAAGGTATCTAGTTAAATAATTAAATACCTTCCCCCTTTCGTCAAATGAATTAAATAAATATCACATTTATTTAATTCCTCATGTCACATCCTCCATCATTTTTATCTAATCCCAATCCATCTTCTAATCCCATCATTAGGGATGTGCTCATGTCTAATCCTTGATTACGATGTGTCACATCCTCCAACTTTTGCAAGTTGGCCTCTAATCTCTCTTAGCCACCTAACCCTCTAATCTTTCATTAACTAGCCTAATCAACCTCTCAAGGAATTTTTAATTCTTTTTATCCTTCCAAGGAATATTAAATTATTTTTACTCTTCCTCATGTGATCTTTGACTTGTCACATCAAGTCACATGTGAAATCTAACTTTCCTTTAATCTTCATTAATTAGTCTAATCAAGTACTTACACAACCTTAATCACTCCATGTCATTTGTCATAAGTCAACCCTATTAAATGCTTTCTCCTTTTGACAAGGCATCTCCATTCCCCTTTTAATTCACATTTAATCCCCCAATGCATTTAAAAGAATTTTAAATTCCTTCTCTCATCCTCATGAGAATATTTGAGAAATTTTGGATTCCCCACTTGTCCTCTCACCCACAGGGGGACAAGTACCTCCTTTATGAAGAAATCTTGTCCCAATCCCAAGGTACTTTGTACTCCCTCCATGTCATGTACTATCTTTCCACCTCATGTACACATCATTTGTTTTAAGCCATATCACTTGCCACATGTCAAGATGTGAGGGCTTATGAGTTCTCAACTCACCTTAGCCCTACATCTTGATCTTAGTGGCTCAATCTTGACCGTCCATCTCCCTAGAGATTTCCAAAATCTCTATAAATACCCCCTTTTTTTCTTATTTTGGGGAGATCATGCATTGTAGCCAAACTCTTGCAAAATTTTCTTAGAATCCATACTTAGTCATTTTCATGCTTGCATTCACTTGCATGCACCTTCATATCATCATCTAGTTTGCATTTCTTTCCATCCAAGAAGCATACACATCAAAGATTGAAGGGCCAACCAAAGGATCGATTCGAAACAAGGTAAAAGGTTTCATTTGTTGTCTTTGTTTTGTGTTGATTCCAACTAGGCTAATCTTGAGGTGTAAGTTGTTTTTGAAGGTATTTTGCATTACTTTGTTTGTTGCTCATTTTCTACCACTCAAATTCAACCTATCACATTTTTGGCACGACTAGTGGGACCCACAAACGGGTCTTTTGCTTTCACGTTTTCTATTTTTTGACTTTTTGTAGGTACAGGTCACAAAGGGGTAGACCTGACCTAACAGACAGGCGGGCTTGCCCTCCCCAAATTGTAGAAAGTGGTTTTTTTGAAAAAAATTCATAGAGGGGTGGACCCGACCTAACAGACAACCAGATTTTCCCCAGACAGCCAAATCTGCCCTCACAGACAGGCGGATTTTCCCTAGGCAGCTTTTTTGAAAAGGTGAAATTTTATTTTTTAGCATTTTTTTGACTATTTTAAGGGTTCTTAACCCCTAATTAGGAACATAGGTTAATTAAGAGGTGTCAATCAACCTTGTATGATGTGTTTTGGGTGAGTTATTTGACATATCCAATCCCCTTGCGCCATTCAATGATCCTGGGTGACAAGAAATCGTAGTATACCCTGTCCTTTGTGTCTACCCATTTTATCTTTCTTAGTGGGACCTACTTGGGGATTTCATCACCCCAAGGGACGATTCCAACCACGCGTACTGGCAGGGTATATAAAGGGGGGAGAGCGAAAGTTGTACCTCAATCAAACTACATTGTAATTAGCGAAGCATCGGGATGATGTGAAGAGTTGGTCTGAGCCTTTTAGGTTCCCGACTCACGCTTGTAACAGGTTGGTGTTCACGATTTGGGCCTCACGTACCGGGTGTATATCAAGGACTCCCTAGTAACCATGTTCATCCTAGATTAGAGGACCTTGTTGACCATTTCCTCTCTACTAGACTTAGGCTTGTGATTGTCTAATTTGTCTTCTTTGTGCGAAACCAGTGATTGTCTGATTTCCTTCACTTTTCTATAGCCTTTTGATTGATGCCTATTGTGTTTTCAATCCTTTGCCTTGGTCTTTTTTGTCAAAAGTTAAGTGCTCCTTGGGCGGACTTGCCCTCATCCAGGGGCGGACTTGCCCTAAAAATTGGTCCTTTGGAGCCTGATTTTGACCCAATTTCATCAGTTTTTTCTCCTTGGGCAGACTTGCCTTCATCCAGGGGCGGACTTGCCCTAAAAACTAGTCACATTTGGAGCCTAATTTTGACCTAATTTCACCAATTTTTGCTCCTTGGGCGAACTTTCCCTCATCCAAGGGCGGACTTGCCCTAAAAACTGGTCCTTTGGAGCCTGATTTTGACCTAATTTCACCAGTTTTTACTCCTTGGGCAGACTTGCCCTCATCCAGGGGTGGACTTGCCCTAAAAACTGGTCCTTTGGAGCCTAATTTTGACCTAATTTCATCAGTTTTTGCTCCTTGGGTGGACTTGCCCTAAAAACTAGTCTTTTGGAGCCTGATTTTGACCTAATTTCATCAATTTTTTTCTCCTTGGGCGGACTTGCCCTAAAAATTGGTCTTTTGAAGCCTATTTTTGACCTAATTTCATCAGTTTTTGCTCCTTGGGCGGACTTGCCCTCATCCAGGGGCAGACTTGCCCTAAAAATCAGTCCTTTTGGAGTCGGTTTTAACCTAGTTTTGTTAGTTTTTTCTCCTTGGGCGGACTTGCCCTCATGCAAGGGCGGAATTGACATTAAAACCACCCCTTTCAGACCCATTTTAACCTAATTTGATCAAATTTTTCTCCTTGGGCGGACCTGACCCATCCTTGGGCGGGCTTGACCTGTTGACCACCCCTTTTGAACACATTTTGACCTAATTTGATCAAATTTTTCTCCTTGGGCAGACCTGACCCATCCTTGGGCGGACTTGACCTGTTAACCAACCCCTTTCAAGCCTGTTTTGATCAAAATTGACCAACTTTTTCTCCTTGGGTGGACCTGACCCATCCTTGGGAAGACCTGACCCATGCAAGGGCAGACCTGACCTCTACTCAGCTGGATTTGACCAACTTTTGCTCCTTGGGAGAACCTGACCTGACAGACAACCATATATGCCCTGCCATTTTCACACTGTTAACTCGTTTTCTTCTGTTCAAGCACCAATCTTCTTGATTTTCTATGCTCTTTCCAACGACATATACCACTTCATACTTTTGAGAAACTTTTTTTCCTTGGGAGGACTTGCCCTATATAGGGGCGGACTTGACCTATTAACCAGTCCTTTCCAAGCCCATTTTGACCAAATTTGACCAACTTTTGCTTCTTGGGCGGACCTGACCTTCTCCTTGGGCGGACCTGACGTTCTCCTTGGGCGGACCTAACCTTCTCCTTAGGCGGACTTGACCTTCTCCTTGGGCGGACCTGACCTTCTCCTAGGGTAGACCTAACCTCCTATAGGGGCGGACCTGACCTAATAGACAAGCAGATTTTTCCTGATAGACAACCATATATGCCCCACCATTTCCACACTGTTTATCTATTTTCCTCCGTTCAAGCACCAATCTTCTCAAATTTTCGTGCTCTTTCCAACGACATATACCACTTCATACTTTTGAGAAGTTGCCCGGGGCACCTTTTCCTTCCCCATTCACCTTCTCGAGGAGGCATACCCTACCATTCTCTCTCAATATTTTGTCATAAACCTTCCCTTGCGAGACCGGGGCATCCCCTCTAGACATCCCCTCCAAACAACCAGACTTTCCCTCCTCTGGAGCCATACCCGCCCTCCTCTGGAGCCATACCTTCCCTCCTCAACAGTCCCGATCGATCATCTATTCGTTTCGAGTAATCTATCATTCATTCTGAGCCTTCATCTTCTCGTTTCAAGAATCTTTCATCCATTGTGGGCAATCATTTACTGGTTCCGAGTAGTCGTTATTCCATTTCGATCATCCATTTACTCGTTCCAAGTAAACGTTCATCCCTTTAACACATCCTTTCATCATTTTGAGCTCTCGTTTTATCATTCTAATCATCCATTTACTTGTTCTGAGTAAACATTCATCCATTTGACACATCCTTTCATCATTCTGAGCTCTCATTCTGTCATTTCGATCATTCGTAAACATTCATCCCTTTGACACATCCTTTCATCATTTTGAACTCTTGCTTTATCATTTTGATCATCCATTTACCCGTTCTGAGTAAACGTTCATCCATTTAACACATCCTTTCATCATTTTGAACTCTCGCTTTATTATTCTGTTCATTCGTTTACTCATTTTGAGTAAATGTTCATCCATTTAACACATCCTTTCATCATTCTAAGCTCTCGTTTTATCATTTTGATCATCCATTTACTCGTTTCGAGTAAACATTCATCCATTTGACACATCCTTTCATCATTCTGAGCTCTCGCTTTATCATTCCGATCATCTGTTTACCCGTTCCAAGTAAACATTCATCCATTTAACACATCCTTTCATCATTCTGAACTCTCGCTTTATCATTCCGATCATCCATTTACTCGTTCCGAGTAAACATTCATCCATTTAACACATCCTTTCATCATTCTAAGCTCTCGTTTTATCATTTTGATCATCCATTTACTCGTTTTGAGTAAACATTCATCCATTTGACAAATCCGTTCATCATTCTGAGCTCTCGTTCTATCATTCTGATCATCCATTTACTCGTTTCGAGTAAACGTTCATCCCTTTGACACATCCTTTCATCATTCTAAACTCTCACTTTATCATTCTGATCATCTGTTTACTCGTTCTGACTAAATGTTCATCCATTTGACACATCCTTTCATCATTCTGAACTCTTGCTTTATCATTCCGATCATCCATTTACCCGTTCTGAGTAAACGTTCATCCATTTAACACATCCTTTCATCATTCTAACCTCTCACTTTATCATTCTGATCATCCGTTTACTCGTTCTGAGTAAATTTTCATCCATTTGACACATCCTTTCATCATTTTGAACTCTCGTTTTATCATTCCAATCATCCGTTTACACGTTCCGAGTAAACGTTCATCCATTTAACACATCCTTTCATCATTTCGAACTCTCGTTCTATCATTCTGATCATCCGTTTACTCGTTCCGAGTAAACGTTCATCCATTTAACACATCCTTTCATCATTCTGAACTCTTGCTTTATCATTCTGATCATCCATTTACTCGTTCCGAGTAAACATTCATCCATTTGACACATCCTTTCATCATTCTGAGCTCTCGTTCTATCATTCTGATCATTCGTTTACTCGTTCCAAGTAAACATTCATCCATTTAACACATCCTTTCATCATTCTGAACTCTCGTTTTATCATTCCGATCATCCATTTACTCGTTTAGAGTAAACGTTCATCCATTTCGCACCTTCGTCTATCATTTCGGACTCTCGTTCTATCATTCTGATCATCCATTTACTCATTCCGAATAAACCTTTCAAACCTCCTTCCTATCATTTTGAACTCTCGTTCAACAGTCCTAATTAATCGTTTACTCGTTCCGAGTAATCTTTCATCTATTCCAAACCTTCATCTTCTCATTTCGAGAATCATTCATCCGTTGTGAGCAGTCGTTTACTCGTTTCGAATAGTCGTACATCCATTTCGGTCAATCTTTTACTCATTTTGAGTACTCATTCATACATCCATTTCTCTAATCAAATCATCATTTTCCCCATCCAAATCCCCTGAACTTTGTCTCGGGTTATTATCCAAATTGACCTAAGTGTCAGATCTGATTGTCATCATCAAAATCCTCTTAGGATTGTCATCCATCCTAAGTCAATCATCATCATCGGCCCAATCAATCCATTTTCAATCTCAAAGTGGATTCAGTGCTGCAATCGTTCATTCATCCTTTAATCCGATCAATCAGTATCCTACGTCACCTAGGGTAATCTCTGAACAGGGTTTACAGTCCCTTTCGTCATCCTATCCAATCCATCGATCAATCTTATCCAATCCAATCCAATCACCTTCAACCCAATCAATCTACTTCCATCTCGAAGCAGATTTGGTGTTGTAATCCTCCTTTGATAATCTAATCTGATCATCAGAATCAATCCCCTATCATCATCCAATCATCCTAATATGAGCTTTAATCCAATCCTGATCTGAGCTTGACCTAAATCCCGATTTGAGCTTTTGTCCATTCCCATCCAAAAGCTTTGATCCATCCTATTTTTCCTTTCATCATCATGAATTCTTATCCTCCATCAATAGTGGTCAAGGGAAACCCTAATTACGTTGACGACGATAATGAAAGTCTTGTCGATCAAGAAGAATGTGACATGGATCCCCTTGACACTATCATTGCAAGTAATTTTCTCCACCCGCTTTCCAAAATCCAATCATCCCTTCGATTTATCCTGTGACGAGGGATCCCCATCATATCCATCATATCCTTCATCTACATCATCCTCTTATCCTAGTCTGCCATCACAATACCCCTATCCTAATCCCCCGTCCACATCCTTCTATCTCAATCCTTCATCCGCATATACCCGCTACCCTAATCTTCCATACCAATCTCCTCACCCTAATCCTACATTCGCATTAACCTATCCTAACCTAACATCCACATCCCCTTATCCTAATCTGACTTCCACAGTTCCCTATCTCCATCCGCCACCCCAATCTCCCCATCCTAATCCACCATCGCAATACGCTTACTACAATCCACCACCTGCATCCTCATATCCTAATTCACCATGCCAATACCCCTATCTTAACCCTTCATCTAATCTTAATCCCCCATCTATTCCTACCACACCATCTTAGCCTAGAGTGTGCAAGTCTCTCATTTCAGAAGTTCTCCAAGGACTTATAACAAAGAATACATCCCCCACTCCACACCTTGAAGTTGTGGAATCGTGCCATCCCAACCCATCATCCACGATCATTGGTGACGAGGCCCTTCTCCACCCAACACCTATCATTGATGATACCACCCCTCGCACCACTCAAACCATCAAAACCATCACATCCCCTGAATCCACTGAGCCACCATCTCCTACAATCACATCTACTGAATCCATTGAACACTCACTTCCTACTCCAAGAGTCATCAAACCCATCGACGACACCCAAATCCAATCCACTTCTCCCACTCCTAATGTCACTAAAATCCATTCCGATGACTACATCGAATCCTCCATCCCTCCATCCTCCCCACTTAAAGAGTCCCACCAAAACTCCATTATCATGTCTCCCACACACGATGAGTCATGCCAAGAGCCTGATCCAAAGCATGCCAACATACCCCCTTCTCCAGATCAAGATCCTACCATCCCATCTAGTCCATCTCAAGATCATAGTCCCCCATCCATTCCATCCCATGATCCCCTCGTCATTCAAGATTCCACCGCTCCATCTCCATCTCCATTGCATGAGCCCACTACCACAAGCTCAAATCCTATCATATCCACTAATCCCTCTCCTGATACCACCCATCCAAATGTTGCTATCCCATCATCTCCCTCTCATGATCCCCCATCATCGCCTAAAACTGCTATCCCTACATCGCTTGCATATCCCCTTGGTACTCGCACATTCTTCCATGGTGGCCTCCTTGCAGAAGAAAAGCATAGTGTATTTACCACCCATCATCCTCCACCTAATAATGGACTGGCATCATGTTTTCAGAATAACACAAATCCTATCATGGATCGCATGCTCAAGAAAATGAACTATCGAGGAAAAGGTCTAGGCCTTCATGAGCAAGGTATTTTAGAGCCCATCCAAGTCAAAAAACAAACCCTCATGCAAGGTCTTGGACCTAATTTCCAAGACTCACAATCTAAAGATGTCGGTACAACCTCTAGACATCCTCAACGAGCCTTTTTCAAAAGAATTGTCAGCTCTTCCCATCGCTCCACCAGATCATATGCTTCCATCCCTCCTCCATCATATCACCTCAAAACAACCATCCATATTCCTCCTTCATCTGCTCCATCCATTTTGGGTCCTTACATCCCTCCATCCACCATCTCCCATCCTTCATCTACTCCATCCATCTTGGGTTCGTATATCTCAAGATCACCTCTTCCATCTCATCCTTTCATCCATCCAACACCTATCCATGTCATCCATCATAAACATCCCTCTCGCATATCCCATAATCAGGATCAACAAAGGCACATACCTAAACATCCTCCATCTACACGTAATCCCCATACTCCTACCTGCATTGCTCCACATCATCCATCTCCTCACACCCATTCCATTGCTACTAAACACACTTTGGATGCTAACACAAAAATGCATAAATCCAAATATCCACATGAATCTAAAGCTCCCCATGTCCCCTCTAAAAGACATGGTGAAGAGAAGAAAAATCTAAATCCAAATGAAATCTATAGGCCACAAAGGCCTAGCAAAGAAAAGATCAAAACCATGTGGATCCCAAAGAATAAAGATGCAATGCGTTCAAATGACAAATCTGTGAGCACATCCAAAGTTGCTAATCCAAAAGAAAATCTTACACTTCCTCCATCTCCTAAATCTGTTTTGGGTCCTTACGTCCCAAAATTCACTATCCCGTCTCCTGCATTATCCCCGCATTCTCCATCCATTAATCCTCTTATCTTTTCACATCCACCACCACATGTGCCAATGTTGGTCCTGAACTCATCTCCCCATCATATATCCACCCCATCATTCCATCCATACCCCTTGCAGCATCCCATCCATTATCCCATGTATCTCCCCTCTCAAATCCCTCTAATTCATCCTTTTGCATAATCCATTTATCCTGATAAGGTTGTACTAACATCCAACAGTCACTTTGAATATGGGCTCTTAATACCTCATATAGAACTTGATGCTTGAGTCCATCCATATCCTTATCGCATGTCTTCTAAATCCACTTATTCGCCTCCCTATCCTTATCCATCTCCTTCTGCATGCTATCCAAAAAATCAAAAAGTTAAAAAGTCAAAAAGTCAAAAAGTCAAAAAAAAATAGTAAAAAGAAATAATCTGTCCAATGGTGAAAACTTGGCAAAAAAGCGCCTTGGATAAATACCATGATGAAAACCTAGAAAATAGGCATCATGCGTAAAATCCCCATTTGCACTTGGGGGAAGCTTCTTGATATGCATTCCCTCCATCTGCTATGCTTCCTACTACGCTTTCGGCTATGCACCCATCTTCTTGCTATACATCATTTTCGTCCATCCCCTCCATCGTACCTATCTTACACATCCTGATTGGAATATATCATTTATCCCAATCCTTCCATCCTCCTTGTGATCTTGATAACAATAGGGGAAAACATATAATCATGCTTTGGACACCTCTTAGCATACATTCCCCTCATCCACACACTATCCTAATCCTCATTCACACTCGTCTATCTTCCTTATCCACCCATCATGCTACCTTCAATCTCCCTTCCTTATCCATCTCACTCCTTTATTTGCCTATCCTTGTCTATTGCATGCTTCATGCCTCCTCACACATGACATATCTAGAGTGGGGGCATCTATCTTCCTTTGTAATATAGTCCTTGGAGACATCATTCATTCCATCAAAACAATCCCTTCCATTTCCCTATCCTTATCTCCTTATTGATATATCCATCTCCCCATCCTTATCTTCCCATCCCTCCACACAATCCTTATATCCATCTCCCCATCCTTGTCCTCCTATCCTTCCATCATAGCATCCATTTTCATCTATCCATCTGGTAACCTTTTCCTCATCCAAATCCTTATCTTCCTATCCAACAATCCAACCAATCTTTTTTATCTCCAAATCCTTATCTTCCTATCCATCAATCCAATGAATCCTTTTCATCTCCCACTCCTCATCTCTTTCTCATCCCATCTTATAATCCCTTGTCATTGGTATCTCTCCATCATATCATCCTCCCAATTTGTCTTTTGAAGATTTGGATAACTATCCCATCCCCGAGCTTTGTGTAGTCAACATCCTCTGATCCAATCCAACAGGTATATCTTGTTCCATTGTGCCAGTTCCATCATTTTATCCCCTTTATCAGGGTTATCTCATCATCCCTTATCCATCACTTTTCTTTGGCCTTTTGTCAAACTACGTTTCCCTTGCGCTTTCACGTAGGCAAGGTCAATCATTTGATCCACCCTCAGGGTTCTGTCCATTCATTCCTTTATCGCCTATCATCGGTCATTCTGCTTTGTCCACTTTGCTACTTTATCATCCATCATCATCATCCATTATCAAGGTCTCCATCATCCTCTTCCCACTTTTATCCATGGTCTATCATCAGCCTTTTATCAAACTACGAGGGCTCTGTGCTTTCACGTAGGCAAGGCTAATCTTTGATCGGCCCCCGAGCCCCTAGATTGCTAGGATGTGTCAGTCTCCTACCTTGTGTCATGTCTCTTGTGTCGTGTCATCAAGCTATGCCCTTATCTCACTGGTTCTTAAAAAATGAGATCCACTTGTATTAGCAGATCCAATCGATTTCTAATATTCTGTGTCATATCAATCTTTCAATTTAGTATCCATCATCTATCTCAACAGGATGCATCCTTCCTAACATACCTCATCAATCCCATCCATCCTCGTGATCCTATGGCAAAGGACATTTGAAATTGATTGCGATCTTTTTGATGCTTTTGGCTTTTGTTTATCATTTGAGCTCCCTATCATCACTTGTCATGGTCGCCTTGATCCATCATATCATGGTGTGCTTTGATTAGTCAACATAGGGGTGTATCTTGATCTTTTCTTTGTCTTCTCGGTTGTCCCAGGTAGTACCCACCAAGATCCCTGAGGTCTTGTGTTATACTTGGGCATCCTTGTGTGCTTGTGGTTATCCCAATACCTAGCTCGACTAAGGTAATCGCGACTTTGGGGTGTTGGGATAACCTTCTTATTTGTTGTGTTTGTTTAATGCATTAGACACTAATCTGCCTTGGTCATTTATACCTTGGTGTATCGTGTCTTCTGCTCTAGCAAAAATCAGTGCTCCGAAGATGGAAAATTGCATTAGGATTGCATTTCACTTTCCATTCCATCCTCTTGCATGTATCCCCCATCCTATCATCTATCAAAATCCCCCCCATCCATTCATCCTTCATCACGCTCCCCTCTCAATCTCCTACCGCCTTTTCATTCTTTCTTACCCATCACTTTGCATCATCTTCTTCATCTCCCCTTGCATCATCTCATCCATTTCGAGAGCACACCCGTGTTTTCTTGAACCCATATGTCCTCTCAAGGGGGCATCCTTCATCCCTAATTTTTCATCATTTTCTTTTTCTCTTCCTAGTCACTCCTTTGAATGACTGGGGCATCTTTTCCAATCTAACCATCTTCTTCTAGGTTCTATGTTTTAATATTCTTTGAAATGATGCTACTTCATAACACCATCTTAAAGAGGGGCAAAATGTAGACACCTAAATTTGGACACTTGATTTATCCAAATTTATCCCCTTTCATCTAAGAATCCCCTTATTTGCATTAATTAAGTATTATCGCTATTATTTAATTAATATCCTTAATTCTGCCAAACCCCTAAGGTATCTAGTTAAATAATTAAATACCTTCCCCCTTTCGTCAAATGAATTAAATAAATATCACATTTATTTAATTCCTCATGTCACATCCTCCATCATTTTTTATCTAATCCCAATCCATCTTCTAATCCCATCATTAGGGATGTGCTCATGTCTAATCCTTGATTACGATGTGTCACATCCTCCAACTTTTGCAAGTTGGCCTCTAATCTCTCTTAGCCACCTAACCCTCCTCTAATCTTTCATTAACTAGCCTAATCAACCTCTCAAGGAATTTTTAATTCTTTTTATCCTTCCAAGGAATATTAAATTATTTTTACTCTTCCTCATGTGATCTTTGACTTGTCACATCAAGTCACATGTGAAATCTAACTTTCCTCTAATCTTCATTAATTAGTCTAATCAAGTACTTACACAACCTTAATCACTCCATGTCATTTGTCATAAGTCAACCCTATTAAATGCTTTCTCCTTTTGACAAGGCATCTTCATTCCCCATGTGAATTTTTAATTCACATTTAATCCCCCAATGCATTTAAAAGAATTTTAAATTCCTTCTCTCATCCCCATGAGAATATTTGAGGAATTTTTAATTCCCCACTTGTCCTCTCACCCACATGGGGACAAGTACCTCCTTTATGAAAAAATATTGTCTCAATCCCAAGGTACTTTGTACTCCCTGCATGTCATGTACTATCATTCCACCTCATGTACACATCATTTTTTTTAAGCCATATCACTTGCCACATGTCAAGATGTGAGGGCTTATGAGTTCTCAACTCACCTTAGCCCTACATCTTGATCTTGGTGGCTCAATCTTGACCATCCATCTCCCTAGAGATTTCCAAAATCTCTATAAATACCCCCTTTTTTTTCTCATTTTGGGGAGATCATGCATTGTAACCAAACTCTTGTAAAAAAATTCTAGAATTCATACTTAGCCATTTTCATGCTTGCATTCATTTGCATCCACCTTCATATCATCATCTAGTTTGCATTTCTTACCATCCAAGGAGCATACACATCAAAGATCAAAGGGCCAACCAAATGATCGATTCAACACAAGGTAAAATGTTTCATTTGTTGTTTTTGTTTTGTGTTGATTCCAACTAGGCTAATCTTGAAGTGTAGGTTGTTTTTGAAGGTATTTTGCATTACTTTGTTTGCTGCTCATTTTCTACCACTCAAATTCGACCTATCACAATAGCCTAAGACACTTGGTGGATGAAATAGGACTTCATATACCATTCAACTACTCACCCTAATGTGGGTAAACCCACAAAAGTGGTTTACAATTCCAGTGAGGAAGGAAAAGTTGCAAAAAACAACCCCATCAAAAAAATTTGGTCTTTGGGGGTTCAAACGAGCTTTTGGTTCGAACAAACCCAAAAGGGGTTCGCTAGAACCTTGGTTCAAGCGAACCCATTAAATGCAGGGTCTCACCATTCTCGAGAGAAAACAAAAAGAAAAGAGGCTAAAGTCCTAGAAGTCTAAAAATCTTACTTAAGGAATAAAGGAAAAAGCTTAGAAGATTAGAGGTTAAAAGTGCAAAGGCTATAGTGTGTTTTCAGGGCAATAGAAAAGCAAATTTAGAAGGTGTAAACAGGCACGTTCGTTTTCTAATTTAATTTCTAAGTTTATTTCTTGTATGAATAGAAAAATATAGAATTTATTGAATGTTATTAGTAATTCATGTTTAAATTTTAAAAGGAAGAAGCTAAATTTTTGAAAATTATAAAGTCTGAAATTTGAGCAGCAAGGTTCATTTCTATTAAGTTTAATGAGAACTAAAAGTAGAGAAAAATGTTTAAAAGGGTTGTGACTCAATATTTCTTAAGTGTCTATAAAGTTATTTTTTTTTTAAGGAATAATAGTGTTAAATAAAAGAGTATATTTATATATGAAACCATATGGTTTTTGAGCACGAAGAGTAAGATGCTCTCAAACTGGCTAACACTATACATCAGTGACATCTATTATATAAGGATGAGAATTTTACCATTCTTTGGTTGTTTTATTATGAGATTCTTACTTAATAATACATAAGGGAAGTATTCCCACACATATTGTGTTTTATTTAACATTTTAAGAATACATGATATAAATTGTAAAGTTGTTACATGACCTTGATTAGGTCACAATAATGACATAGGAGTCATCGATATAGATGATAACCGTAGAAAAGGTTTATAGCTATTCATATGAGAGTGTATGGACTTGTTTTAAAGGCAGATGCCTAAATCTCTACATTGCCAGAATCACAATAGGGGTGACTTACTTTGTCTATGAAGCTTAAACTATTTTGTTGAATGACCGCGTTAGGGGGTAAGCTTTTATGAATCAAAAATTTACATTAGTAGAACCAATTGGTCTACAGAGCTTTTATCTTAATAAACAAGACTACAATGTTTACCATGAAAGGTCAAAACCAAAAGGAGGTTAAGTTCCTATTTGAATATTTAACCATAACTATGGGGATTAGTATATGAATCAATACACCTTATGATGACCAGATAGATCAAGATTCTATTAATCATTATATTATGAGGGAGTAGCTCTCAAGGGTTATGCTAAGTATTTGAACAAGAGGTTGTACCCAAGACTTAGGTAGTTACCTGAAAGTAACTCAAGTGTCAAGATTCATAAATTACTATCAACTTAGACGAGTTATTACTTAGTGAGTATTCACATTCTAAGAAAGGATTCTATACTGGAACTAAATACTAGATATTTGAGAATATAACATGAGGAAGGAATTTTTAGTTCAAGAATAATATTTATTATTTATATAAGATGAACGTCTTGTCAATACTATTTGTTGGGACCAAGAGGGTCCATTCAAAGTGTGGGTCATTAGTATCTACTACTTATGCTTAGAATGGGAGAAAAAACTCCCATGGTTACTATGAAAGACTAGAATAAACAACAGTTGCTAAGTCCCAAGAAGTTACAAGGATGTAATGTGGGTATTTCAGGTCAATAAAGTATAACCAATCAAGTTTAAATCGACTTAGTAAGTAAAGAACTAGAACATGTGGTGGTTGCCAAGGCCCAAGTTGTTACGTGGATGTAACACTGGTGTACTAAATTTAGAAAGACTTAACAAACCTAGATGAATTATGATTTAACAAGGAACAATACTATGCTCGAGATTGACAGGCGTTAAGGAGCAATACTATACTCGGAAGGAACATTACTCAAGGAACATTATAGTGCTCGAGATTGAAAAGTGTTTAGGAGTATGACTTAAATAAAGATATTTCTTGATAAGATGAAAATTTGTATGAAGTGTTATTCAATAATCAATAGTAAGTTTGAATTTTCACAAGGTCAGATAAGTCTCCAAATTGAGTATGTTGGGTGAACATACGACTTTGCTCTAAGTAAGTAGCAAATGTATATTAATACAAACAACTTTGGCCGAAGTGGGTGCATGAGTCATTGCATGCACACATCGGCTCACTGTGTACCAGATACTTAACTCAATCAGAGTTGTCTCTCATTGTTAGAGGTTTTCCATAAGTTGAAAGACAATATTGGTTAAGTAGGTCACAAACACCTGAGCTCAGATGGTTGTCAATAGGGGGTTCTTAACCATTTCCTTCATTGAAGGGTAAGGCCATTTCCAATTTGTAAGGTGTGTGAGAGACTACTTAAGTACATGGTTGAAGGTAAAGCACTTGGGTGATGCTCTCCCTCTTGAAGTTGACTTGTTGAGTCTTGGGAGACGGAAAAGAATGAAAGTATCCAGATAAGGATCTTTGAACCTAATCTTTATTTTCTTAGTGTTCTTTTATACTTGAAAAATTTTATGTGGAAATTGTTGAAATGAATAGTGAAATGTACTTTTTAGATTGAATCATTGAAATGGAATAAAAAACTCTTAA
Organism: Sequoia sempervirens; assembly: GCA_007258455.2. NCBI lineage: Eukaryota > Viridiplantae > Streptophyta > Pinopsida > Cupressales > Cupressaceae > Sequoia > Sequoia sempervirens. Next base: position 18,233 of record VDFB02003782.1, on the reverse strand, counting down.
TCATGTTTTTCCTATGAAAACGTATCTTGTGTTATTGAAGAAATTATGTTTTCCTTACTTTTAGGAATGGATACTCTTTACTAAGAAGTTAAAATTTCCATGTAAATTCCTTGTAATAAGGTTGTGGATGTTATAATATAGCTCTTGGAAACAATATGATAAATGCACATGAGGCTTTTTAAAAGAATATATTCATTGTTGTCATAGTTAAAAGGTTTCGATTTGACAAAAAAATAGATAGACTATTAAAAATGGATGCTATTTCTATTTGTATGTTTAGATGAAACAATCTTACATCCCACGATGTTTGAGAATAACTATCAAATTTTGAATTTTTTTCTTGAGTGGGCTACAAGAAGTTGAGTCCACTTCTAGTGGAAGTGTCATTTTTCAGCTTTAAAATAGGTAGTCATTCATTTTATAGAATATGTACCCATTTTAAAGTGGGTACTCATTTCAAAAGGTTTGAAAATCACAATCCATGTTTCTCATTTGGATTTAGGTTAGAAAAGGCATGGTAACCCAACCCTTAGCCTTAGACCTACAAGTACAAGGTCATGACAACATCAAGAGAAAAAACTGACTATGTTAATATGGTTGACGAGCTTTTTTTCATAATTATTTTATGAAATTAAAACCCATTTTAAATGAGATCGTGTAGATTCTAAATATGTATTTTTTTCCCAATTAGATTATTTTCTCTATTTTTCAGTCAATTTCTGATGAAACGGGTCCATAAATTTGAATTATTAGGGATTTTTAGTATTTTAATAACTTTTTATTAAAATATTTTATGAAAGCATACTTTAGAAAATCCTTTTCAATTTGAAAAAAATAAAAATAAATGATAAGTTTAGGTCATCTTATGTGTGGCGTACACAACAATTTTTCAAAACACCAAATATGGCTAATAAAAAATTAACAAAAAAAATATATTCAATAAAAAATTACAAAAAAATAATGGAAATCGTGCTTGAATTACAAATATTTTCCCAAAAGGATTTACAAAAATATGATTATTTAGGTCAAAATATGGATGATGCACACATGCACAGTATAGTAATAAAAAGTGACTTGTAAACAGTGGTTTTCAGAAACGCCTATTGAAAATTAGTTTGTGTCATCTGGGTATTAAAATAAATTACATATTTGGAAACTAGACAAGCCAAGTACTACATTTTATAATTAGTGACTTTTTTTAAGATTCCATCTCTAAGTGCTTCAAATTTTAAGGTCAAATGTGACGAATTCTGAAAAATTAGGGAAAACACTTTCACTTTTTGGCCAAAAAGTGGACTCAACTTTTTTCCAGCAGCCCACTGGTTCATTAATAGACTTTATTAAAGCCACGTGACACTTAGGAGATGAAATGAGGCCTCGTTTACAATTTACTGACTCACTTTAATGTGTTGATATTTTTTGGTCCCACAATGTGAAGAATGTAACATATAGCTTTTAGCACAATATGTTTAATGTAAATGAGACCTTTTGTAAGAATGCATTCACTATAGTCATGGTTAAATAATTTGGAGTTAAAAAGATTGAGATAGGTTATTATGAAGAAACCAAACATAAATCTATAGGTATAAATGTGCATTATTAGGCCTTATAAAATCTAATAACTACTCCATCAAAGCTTGACATTTTTTTCTCGTCTCTTAAGAGAATTTCTTGGAACCATGTAGACCAAGGGATTAGGACCCCTCAAAATGAGATGATTTATCCTCTAGAATTTAACCACCCACCTTGACATCTTGGAGTAGTCAGTTTAGTCCCACAACACAAAAAAACATAAAATTTGGTTCTTGACAACAATAAGCTAAATGTAAATAATACATTTTGCAAGAATGAATTCATTGTTGTCATGGTAAAATGGTTTGGGGTTGAAACAAATTCAGTGATTATTGTGGAAGGACCCTATATATAGCTATAAGTCTAGACAAACATTCTTAGGCCTAATGAACTCTAAGAACTACGTCAAAATTTGGATTTTTCTCTCCTAGATTTCTTAAGATTTTTTGTCAAAATTATGTAGAGTCAATGGATTTAGACTCTTGAGGGATAAAATGGGGTCTCATTTAATATTTACCCACCCACCCTAACATTATGGCATAGTTAATTTGATCCTATGAATGAAATAAATAAAATATGGTTCTTGGCAACATTATGTTGAATGTAAGTGAGACATTTTGTAAAAATGTTTTCATTGTTTTCATAATCAAATTATTTTGGGTTGATAAAAAATAAGAGATTATTGTAGAGGGACCCTACATTTAGCTAGAGGTCTAAATAAAAGATTCCTAGGCCCCACAAACTCTAAGAACTACTCCACCAAAGTTTTTTACTTTTGGTTTCTAAAAGGACTTTTTTGGATTGTGTAGCCTAGATGGATTGAGAAACTTGGGGGATGAAATGGGGCCTCCTATAGTATTCAACCACACACCCCAATGTGTTGGTAAAGTCAATTTAGTTCCAGAATGCAAATAACATTAATTATGGCTCTTGACAATAATATGTTGGATGCAAAAATGAGACATTTTGAAGAATCCATTAATTGTTACCATGATCAAACAATTTGGATTTGAAAATTTTAAGATAGGTTGAACTATGAAAGAACTTAAAATCCAATTTTAGATGCAAACAAAGCATATGCCCCATAAATTGAAAGAACTATTCTATCAAATTTTTACAATTTTTTACTTAGGTTTCTTAAGAGACTTTGTTGGAACCATATAGCCTAGATGGATTAAGACAGTTGTAGGATGAATTGGGGATGAATAGTGAAATCTTGTATTCTCCCATAAATGTAGGTGTGAAGTCTAACGATCCCCACTCATCATCCAACAGCTTTGTCACAGATGAAAGACACTCATCTTTGTCTTCAATTTGTTTTGGTTCCACTTTCGACATTGGCATCAATGTTCTAAAAGGGCTCTCTATTCCTACTTTAGTTTGTAAACAATTTTCATATTTAGGATCAACTTTTATTGTGTAAACCTTATTTTGGTGTGTGTATTTCATTAAATGATGAAGTTTTTAAGGCACACCTTTCGTCTCATGAATCCATGGCCTACCCAAGAGAAGGTTATATGAAAGATCATGGGGCTTGATGTGGATGGGAATTTGTAACACACCTTACCAACTTTAACAAGTAAAGTTATCACACCAAGCAGTTGCCTTCCCACATTATCAAAACCTTTGACTGACAAATCAACGGGGTGAATTTTAGTCTTGTCCACATGGGTTAATCCCACAAGAATGGGTTGCACTTTTTGGCCAAGCTTGACATTGAAAGCAACATTTTCAGCAAAATCTTCACTTTTCGACACCTATAGTAGGTAAATTGTTAGGAATTTGAAGATGATCCAAGCTAGTGATTTGGGAGATTTTTTCTGTAGATTTTAAATATTTTTTTAATTGAAATTAAATTGTAATTTTTTTTCATCTCCTTTGATAACTACTTTTTAATAGTAAACAACATTTTTAAAAAGTGATGTGTACTTTCAATTGCATAAATTTTTTTCTATAAAGGATAAAATTCCAATTATTTTGAATTTAGGGTTGTAACGCTAATATCTAGTGCTTCAATTTCATTCCATAACGTTTTGTTGAATGTTTTTCATTTAATTAGGTTTTGAAGTCAAACCAATTACAATTTAGACATAGGTGCACTTTCAGTTGCATAATTTTTTTATATGCATTGAAATTCAATTTTTTTTGTTTGAACGAGGACATAAATACCTAGTGCATACATATTTTTCAAAAAGATCCACTAATTCACTAATTTTCCACAATATTTTTTCATCGAACTTGATGTTCAGTGAAAAACCTATGTTTAATAAAACTAAAAAATAAAATAAAAATTAAAAGCAAAATATATCAAATTTATAGTTGTTGGGAAGCTCACTTCGAGGACTATGGTTCTCCAACTTGGTTCATCTATTTGAATTCATTTGCACCTCCAAATCAAGCTTCGAAAGTTAAAAAATGCATTAATTTTGCAATGAAAGGAGCAAAGTAAAAAAATGGGGTGTTCATTTGAACCCCGCTTCATTAGAAAGGGCATTTGAATGAACTTCCCCTATATGATGCAAGTAGGGGTTCATTCGAATCCCCTTCATTAGAAGGGGTAAGCCATTTTAAATTTTTTGATGGGAATTTCTAATTTTTATTTGAATGCAAAAAATTGTAACCCACTATTGTGGGTTTACCCCTCGGGTTCTAATTCTATCCAAAAGATGAACACTACAAATATTAATCCCTGAACCATTGTCAATAAGGGTATGTCTAATACCAATGTTGTTAATAATAACCATTATCATCAAAGCATCATTTTTTTTTGTGTTTCCAAAAGGGGTAACCCATTTTCATGAAAGACTATGTTCATACAAGGTGAATTCATACTCTCAAGAAAAGCTGCCACATCATTTGGTTGCACACTAGGAGGGAAAACAACTTTTTGCAAAGCATTTTAAAGCATACCATGATAAAAAAAAGTGATGTTTGAATTAAATCTCACAAAGAGATCTTAGCAAAAGTAGCACGAAGTTGTTCCACAAGATCATACTCCTTGCCACTATGCTAAGGAATATTAGGTACAAGTGGGAGGTATGGTTGAGGTAATGGAATGGATGTTGGTGTTTGTTTTGGTTTCTTGTTATTTCTAGTGTTATATGTGTGAGCAACTACGTGGCAACTTGGTTTTTTTGATACATTATTTACATGTTACATTGTGTTATTTGTCTTGCAAAATTCAAGATATGACCTAGAGGTTTTGGAGGTCTTATAATGAGAGGTGGCTTAGGAGGTCCAATAATTAGAGGAATTTTAGGAGGTCCAATAATTAAAGGAGTCTTAGGAGGTCCAATAACTAGAGGATACCTACTAGTCAATTATGCATTCATAACCTTAGCTAAGTTAACTATTTGTTGATGATCTTTTATGGAGGGGGGATCTAATGTCACATAAGCATCTTCATCTATGCAATCCATCTTACTATATTTTGAAAGAAATGTATCAATGATCTCATCTTCTTTTGCAACAATTTCTTCCCAAGTTGGAGAGGTAGGGGAAGAAAAACAAAAAAGATTCTCATGACACTCAATGATAGGATCCTTTAGCACCAAGATATCTTCATCACAAGTATGTGAGGTATTAGGGAAAGAACAATTATGATTTTCATGATTGTCAATGATTGCATCCTCTTGCACCAAAACCTTCTCACAAGTAGGAGAAATATTGGGAGAAGAATTAACATGGTGTTGGAAATATTGTCATTGATGTCAAAATGTGAAGGAAGATGGTTCATATTGTCATTGATGTCAAAGTGAAAAAGGTGGAGTCATTTGTGTCAAGATAAGCATGACTGAAGATAACGTAAGCATAAATGAATGAGAACAAAACTAACTGGAGATAGTGTTCAAGAAATTGTTATTGATGTCAAGATTCAAAATCATTATGTAAGACTTAAACAAAATTATCATAAAGTTCAAGATGTTGGCTCAAAATAGATTGATAATCAGATCAGATTGAGAATTAGACCAAATTAATTAAATTAAGGGTCATAGTCACCTAGATCAAATTTACAATTAGGCCAGATTGATTGAATTACAGAATCAAGCTCTACCCAGATCAAATTGATATTTAGATCAGAATGTATTTCTGAGTAATTAATCAAGCTCTTCAAGATTCAATTTAACTCCTTGATAATCTACAAATTAAACAAAATTATCAGGCAATTAAGGAAGATATGTTGTATACTCAGTTTTGAAGATCATGTTATTTAGTTGAAGATCTATTAATAAAATAGATCAAAACTGAAGATCAAGTAAATCTGAAGGACGAAGTGTAGACAAAATAAATTTAAATATCATATCAAAATAGATTTGTGTTGAAGAAATTGAATACATTCAAATCAAATCACTTCAGTGTTAAAAATATGTGTTGAAGATCTATTAATAAAATTTTGTGTTGAAGATCTATTAAATTTGTGTTGAAAAAATTGAATGTTATACATTTAGATATAATCAAACATGCTTGCTCAAAACCCAATACAAGTTCTACAAAGGCATAAGCAATAATTAAAAACCTGTGAGAAGTATCGATTAACATCCTACATTAAGAAGACAAATCTAAAGAAGCACAAATTAATGAGAATTTTCTAAGTAAAAGGGTTGATAATAAAAAAAGGCACAATTTTTGCTAAGCACCAGTTAATTTGAAAGATTTGAAAGGACGTCATTTACTCAAGAGAGGCAAATACAAGACAACGACTCATCAAAGATTTAATTAAAGGTTAATAAATTCATTTAAAAGATTAATGAAAGGACATGTGTTTGATGGAGAAATTTGAATGAAGGCACTTTATGAAAAAACATGTTTATTTTGATGAAGGATGTCTTTCTAGAACAAATGTGAATGAAGTATTTTTTATAAAATCTAATTGCTCCAAACAAGCATGATTAATGAATAGTTAATAAAGTATAGTTTTTGGAAAGACGTGCAAATCTAAAGGAAGTTTCAAATTATTGAAGAGGCGTGTTCCTTTGTGACTGAAAAGATGCAAGCCATTCAATTTTATTTTTGAAGGGATGTGTGTTAGACTCTTAATAGATATAAAGTAATTTGATTCAAAATTATGAAAAGGAAGATTTCAAAGTGTGCACAAACAGATGTGTTCTTTCATAAGATAGGTGCAACTCTTGAAGAACCATACATATTGGACATCCACATCTAAGTTGCAGGTGTGGTTGAGAAGATTACAAGTGATTCAAGTTAGAAACACATCTTCTTGTGTGGGCTTAGGGTGAGATTATTCATCACAAAAGAAAATTGGAGGATTGGGAGAGTGCATATCTGATTGAAGTCATTTATCTTTCATCCATCAAGTCAAGGTTGGTGCCTTGCATTACGGGTTGGCGCTCCTTGTAGGTTGGTGCCTACTAAAATAGTTAAAGGGGTTGGTGCTCCTTGTAGGTTGTAGCCTCCTAAATCTTTCATTAATAATTCAAGTAGGTTGGTGCCTACTTTCATTTGTAAAAATTCATTTAAATATTTCAATAAATTGGTGTCAACTTGTTTATATAGATTCATATCAAAAGGTTGATGTTGATAAGAGTTTAAGATTGTTTAGAAAGTTGAAAAAGTAAAATTTTGTTTGATTTATTGATTCAACCCCCTCCCCCTCTCAGGAAATCTTTGTGCTCTTCAATTGATATCATAGCAAGGTGCTTCTTGAAAGCTTAACTGCTTGAAGGAGATCCTTAAGAGCACACATGGCAGATCATAACAACACAGTCAAAGCACCCATCTTTGACGAGACTAATTATGCATTTTGGAGTATCAAGATGGAAGCATATTTGAATGAACTTGGGTTTGATGTGTGGAAATTTGTTGTTGATGGGTATACACCTCCAACAACCCCTCCAATGGATCAAGCCAGGAAAAAGAGAAGTGAAAACAATGCAAAAGCTAAGCATGCTATTCTTTGCAGCCTAATAGATTATGAATTTACAAAGGTCATGCATTGCAAATCAACAAAAGAGATATGGGTCAAACTGCAAAACATCAATAAAGGAGATGCCAAAGTAAAGAAGGCAAAGTTGCAAACTCGTCGAAGGAAATTGGGGACTCTCAAGATGAATGAAAATGAAGACATAGCCACATACTTTCTTCGTGTTGATGAAACAATGAACATTAGATGAGAGGACTTGGTGAAGAAATTGATGATGCTTTTATTGTTGATAAAATATTAAGATCTCTATTCACAAAGTTTGAAGCCAAGGTAGCAACATTAGAAGAATTGACAAATCTAGACCAACTAAAAAAATATGAACTACATGGGATTCTTGTTGCTTATGAAACGAGGATTGAGGGGAAGACACCACAAAATGAAATCCCTTTCAAAGAATCCAATAAAGGAAAAACTAAACATGATACTTTGAATAAGAAGTCAAGTGATGATGAAGTAGGGGCCTATTTCATGAGGAAGCTTAAAAAGGGAAGAGGAAAGTACAAAGGGAAATATCCTTTTAAATGTTTCAATTGTGGAGAAGTTGGACATTATGCTTCAAATTTTCCTCAAGATGATAGCAACTCAAGTGACACAAGCAAGGATGAAGAGGAAATATACACAAAGAAAAAGGGAAAGAAAAATTCTAAGCACAAGTCAAAGAAGAAATTCCAAAAACACAAAAAGAGTTTCTACTCAAAGAAAGATAGCAACACTTCTGAAGAACAAAGTGAAGGTTTCCCAAGCAATGATGGAGAAGAAATATTGTTCATGGCTGAATATGAAGAACAAGATGTTGATCAAGAATGTGATGAACAAGAAGAAGTTGATCAAGAATGCAATGAAGAAGAAGAAATAGATCTAGAGGAAGAACTTCATTATGCATACTTGAGAAAAATGAAAATTTGAAGAAGAAGGTCACCAAGCATAAAATAAAAACTAAGGAATTGACAAAGAGCTTGGAGGAATTAAACAAAATAATTGAAGATTTAAGGACTCAACTTGTAGAGGCTGAACAAGTTGAAAATGAACTAAAGAAAAAGTTAAGTGCAAAAGAGAGAGATTGTGACAAGTTGGAACGAGAAGTTGCCATGTTGAAAAATGAGTTGGAAAAGCCAAAGGAGGAATGTACAAAAATTGATGAAAATTTCACAAGTTTCAAGGAATATGAAAGAAAATTTAACTCTAGGCAATTTTATTCTTTCTATGGATATTGCTATTCATGCAACTATTTTGTCTACAAAGCAATAAATTGAAATTTTCAAGCAAGAAATACTTCAAGCTTCACTAGGAGAAATTATAATTCATTTATTCATGACGTTATGTGTTTCAAGTGTAAAATTTTTGGACACATAGCATATTTTTGTAGATGCGATTTTGTGAAACCACTTAGACAAGATATGAAGAAGAACACCATGGAAAAGGAGAGAAATCCTACAAAAGTATGGAGAAGGAAACAAAAGAAAAATTATGATCATGATAAATCTATGATCATGCAAGATACATGTCATACACTATTTTGAAAAGAAGCATGAATTTAGGGGGAGCTAAGTTGAACATTATCTTTCAGCCCCTTGGAGGAGATGATTGAAAAATGAAGTACCTCAAAATTTTGAAGAGAAATCTACTTATGGATTGATATCTAATGAAGATGATGAATTGGTCTCTATTGTTGGAAATTGTATTAATGTCAAAATGAAGAAGCTTCCATGAAGAAGAAAATTATTTTAGAAGACAAGGAATAAAAAGAGAAAGATGAATATTAGTAAATGGGAGCATACTTTCAGGGGGAGCTATACACAGTATCTTGTAGCTCCATGGAACAAGCAAGACTTTGTTGGAAGACCCTTTTCCATTAATTTCAAAGGGGGAGATAAGTAAAATGGGGGAGAGTTAGAGGTGATGAGGAAGAATATGTTGCCATCAATGACAAAGGGGGAGATTGTTGGAAATATTGTCATTGATGTTAAAGTGAAAAAGGTGGAGTAATTTGTGTCAAGATAAGCATGACTGAAGATAACATAAGCATAAATGAATGAGTACAAAACTAACTGAAGATGGTGTTCAAGAAATTGTTATTGATGTCAAGATTCAAAATCATTATGCAAAACTAAACAAAATTATCACAAAGTTCAAGGTGTTGGCTCAAAAAAAATTGATAATTAAATCAAATTGAAAATCAAACCATATTGATTAAATTAAGGGTCATAGAAATCTAGATCATATTTACAATCAGGTCAAATTGATTGAATTACATAATCAAGCTCTACCCAGATCAAATCAATATTTAGATCAGAATGTCTTTCTAAGTAATTAATCAAGCTCTTCAAGATTCGATTTAACTCCTTGATAATTTGCAAATTAAACAAAATTATTAGGCGATTAAGGAAAACAAAGAAATCAATTAGATGAAGAACATGATATGTTGTATACTAAGTTTTGAAGTTCATGTTATTCAGTTGAAGATCTATTAATAAAATAAATCAAAATTGAAGATCAAGCAAATTTGAAGGACAAAGTGTAGACAAAATAAATTTGAAGATTAGATTGAAATAAATCTATGTTGAAGAAATTGAATACATTCAAATCAGATCACTTCAATGTTAAAAAATTGTGTTGAAGATCTATTAATAAAAATCTGTCTTGAAGATCTATTAAATTTGTGTTGAAAAAATTGAATGTTATACATTCAAATCTGATCAAACATGTTGGCTCAAAACCCGATATATGTTTTACAACTTAGGCATAAGCAGTAATTAAAAACTTGTGAGAAGTATTGATTAACATCTTGCATTAAGAAGAAAAATCTAAAGAAGCACGAATTAATGAGAATTTGTTAAGTAAAAGGGTCAATAATAAAAAAAGGCACAATTTTTTCCAAGCATGAGTTAATCTGAAAGAATATTCGAAAGGAAGTCATTTACTCAAGAGAGGTGAATACAAGACAATGACTCATCAAAGATTTAATTAAAGGTTAAGATATTCTTTTAAAAGATTAATGAAAGGACATGTGTTTGATGGAGAAATTTGAACAAAGGCACTTTATGAAAAGATGTGTTTCTTTTGATGGACATCTTTCTGGAACAGATGTGAATGAAGTATTGTTTATAAAATCTAATTGCTCCAAACAAGCACGATTAATGAAGAGTTGGGCATGTGCAGGATCATGGTATGCCAAAAAGTGGCAATGGAGAAAAAAATACATGTTTCTACAACTCAAAAACCTGAAAATGCCGAGTTGACTTTTTGGGGCTCGGGTGACTACCGAGGCAAAGCAAAAACCTAGATTTGAAAATCGGATATTCGATTCAAATCGGATATCTGATCCAAATTGGATATCCGATCTAAATCGGATATCTGATTTTATTGACACATATATATATCTATTTCGAGCCAACTAAAACTCATATTCATTCCACATTTGCTTAACCACGGCGGGCGCATAGTGGAAAGTTGTTTCCGCAAATCAGATATCCGATTTGGTCAAATCCATCTACAAAAGGTTAGATTCTTGATTTTTTATTTGCTCTAATAAAATTTTCAATTAGATATGTTTAATTTTAGTTGATTTTTTTCAAAATAGGGTTTTTTGATAGATTTTTTATGAAAAATTTGAGTTTAGCATGGATTTTGATAAAAATTGAATGTTTGCAATGGATTTTCACTTAAAAATAGTGTTTTTTATGTATTTGGATTAAAAATTAGAGAATTTTATAGTTTTTGTTGGATTTTTTTAAAAAACTAGGGTATTTTTATACTATTTTCATTTATATTGTCTGATTTTAATTAGATTGATTTTTTTTATATTTAATTAGGCATTATGGCTGCATGTATATAAAATTAAAATTTTGTGCATTTCTAAAAGTATTCCTATTGGCAGACCTAAACATCTTCAATTACGATCCTCAGATACTATATCTCATTTTTAGATTTTAAATTTAACAAAAATCAACCTCATCAGTCTAGGGTGCCAATTCCCTGTCCAATCAGTTTTGACAAAGATTTGGATCATAGTTCTATCTCTATGATTCTTATGTTGTTTTGGCTTTTGTGTGTGCAAATTATTTTAGTTTTTGTGACTATTTTGTGTTTTCCCTTCATTGTATGAGCATTAAATTTTTTTGAATCTTGTAGAAAATTTATGAGCTTCATGACCTTGTGTCACTTCAGTAATACCCACGTGAGATGTAGTTGTAGACTTATGGCTTCCTATGTTGCAATCATAGCCAATGTTGAGCTTGATTCTTATAACTCTTTCACTCAACATATTATGTCTACCCAATCCATCTTATATTCCCTCCCTAGTCCTACATTACCCATGTCTTTTTTGTAACCTAACATTTATGTGGACTTGGCATATGTTATTTCTAAGGTCCCCAATGATAATCTAGAATAATTGGATAAAGACCTACAATGAATTCAACAATTCTTAAGCATTGAACCTTTGGATGGAGAAGCAATCCCTCTTTTGGATAGCATTAGGAAATTGGTAAATGATTAGGAAGGGATAGAAGTGTTACGTAGCCTAGCTAATATAGTAGATTCTAATATTCCTTCGGTAGCTAGTTTCATGAAATTTTTGACTAATGCTCAAAATACTTTGGAAAATAAGTTTCCTCTCCCACAATAATGCCTTCTATTCCCAACTTTACACCTCCAGTCATAGCATCAATGATGGAATATAACAATGGTTTAAACTCAAGATTAGGAATTTCTAGTGGAAATTATAATAGTTTTGTCCCTTCACCTATAACACCTCCATATTCATCACCCCTCTAAACATGAAATATAATATCCCACCATTAGTTCACCATACATGAAAAACTCTCACAACATGTGGCCCAATGATTTTGTGATAAATCAACTTTTTTATTTAAAGCATGACATTATTACAACAACAAATTTCAAACTTAAACCAAAATCAAACCAATAGTAAACATCCAAAATACCTTACACATAGTTCATTAATGTTCACTATTTTAAATACACCTATACTACAAAACATTGAAATACCTCGCTTTGGAAAGTACAATGGTAAAAAATATCCTAATAACCATTTGTTAATTTTTACTACCTTGTGTAGAGACTTTATTTTTGAAGATTCACTCATAGTGAAACTCTTTTCTAGATCATTGAAAGATATGGCCTTGGATTGGTTTTTTTCATTGTCAAACAATCAATTACCTCCTTTACACAACTCATTAGTGATTTCCTCCAACACTTTCAAGTGAACATCAGTCCTCAAGTTACATTAACAAATTTAGTTCATTGTAATCAAGGACCTAAAGAGAAAATAAAAAACTTTATGAAATGATACTAATCCCTTTATTTGAAATTCTCCTATAGTCTTCAAGATGTTGACATTCAAAGGGTGTTTATAGGTAACTTACAACCTAATATTCAAGATAAGAAATTGCTAATGAAATATCCATCCTTAACACATTTTTGTATAACCCTTCGTGATTATCAAATATTGATTAGTTGGTGTGAAGGTACCCATTCATAGGCTCCTATTGGCCAATCATATAAGTCATGCCTCAAAACAACTATCAATCATTTAAAAAGAAAAACAAAAAATTCATTACTTGATAAACATTCATGTCAAACTGCTCATAATATTGAGACAAAAGTAACTACTGTAAACATAACTCTAGATATAAATTTAGGCCATGAGGTAGGAAATTTTCATAGTTGTTTGATTCTCTCCATGTGATCATGTTGCAATTGTTAAACAAGAATATGATTCAACTTCCTCTCCAATTAGTCATATTCAAACAATTAAACCTTTACCATCAAACTTTAATGCAAAAACATTTTTTCAATATCATCGTACACCTTGACATGATATGGAAAGATGTAAGCATATTTATAACCAAGTGCAAGACCTCATTCTAATCAAATCCAGTTGGATGACCTATTAATGACAAAGGAAATAAATTGGTTTTTTCACCTAATTAATACTTTACAAATATTTACAAGCCCATTGCCAATTCATTCAACAAACTTTGTTCAATACAATGATAATGAAGAAGATGATAATGATTTTTCCATCTTTATAAACATTATTAATATTCAAAATCATAAAGGAAAAACCAATATATTTTTTGACATTTCTTTTACATATATTGATTCTTCTATAACTACACTCAATGGTCTTCTTTATATCAAGTTTGTAGAAACCCGAAAAGGGGAATACTCATTGATCCCATGTACATAGTGAATATGATCAAAAAAGAGTTATTGTATGTACATGAACTTTATACAGATGATTATGAAAAATCAAAAGCATGATTAAAAGCTCATGATGGTTATGGCTTCCCTATAATTGGTTTGATAACTCTCCCAGTAAAGGTTGGACCTAAATAGCTAGGTGGTTTTGATAGATTTTTTATGAAAAATTTGAGTTTAGCTTGGATTTTGATGAAATTTGAATGTTTGCAATGGATTTTGACTTTAAAATAGTGTTTTTTATGTATTTGGATTAAAAATTAGAAAATTTTATAGATTTTTGTTATAAACTAGGGTATTTTTATAATATTTTTATTTATATTGTCTAATTCTAATTAGATTGATTTATTTTTATATTGAATCGCATTATGGCCACTGACAATGAAATGCACCGCAATTCCACCACTTCCACCACCTCCCCACCTCCACCCCCACCACCTCCACCAATTCTCCACAAATCCATCAATTCAAGAATTCAATTTCTAAAAATTGCAACACCATGGGCATTTCTAAAAGTTTTCATATGAGTTCTCCTCGATTATCTCATGTCAAACACAATGAGCAAAATTAACAGTAATATAGAAAACCCTCTCCTCGCGAACAACATAATGCCCTTCATTCGTATGAAGACATGAGGAGAATATTATGCATGTGGGATTGTCCCATATGATGATGAAAGATCTTGAATAACTAAGCCCAAATAGCCTCTTTATTTGTTAACCTCTCAGACCGGTTTGCCAGTTAATGTTAATAAAACCAAACTTTCTATAAAATGGTGCACTCATAGAGACATTGTAGAAAACTTTTGGGATCATTGGTGTATGGTTTTTTTGAAACCACCGAATAACAATTTGGATATACCATTTTACTTTATAAAAAAATTATATGCTGAGTTTGTGTTAGGGCATCATGTCAATTACTTTGACATTAGACCCTTCCAGGGCGTTGGTGGAGGTATGCCCCAGGATAGAGAAGGGGCAGTTAGAGTAATACCCCACCCACATGTTCCCCTCCCTCCCCTTCCTCCGCCACCTCCAGTATACCATCCAGATATTATGCAGGATGCGGCCACACAGACTATCGATGCTATTCACTCTTTGAGTGGTCTTTTGGTTTCGTATGCTTCTATAGTAGCTCAGCCACATTTTGGTGATGTTGGTGATGGCTCGAGTGCTGCTGCATCATCCTCGGCCAAATCCACATATTTGTGTACCACATACTTGCTCCATGTGCCGCCAATGTTGGTCCCTCTTGTACAACTCCCCGCCAAGCATCCCCTGACACTTCCGGGACATGACTTGCACAATGTATGACACCGACGTAGGGGAGTGGAGCACATTGTGCCATCTTCCCAGAGGGGACATTGAATAGTAGACACAAAAAATTTAAATTGTGAATTGCTAACTTGCATTTGTTTTTAAATGAATATTAATAAGAGATAGTATAATATTTATTTACATGGTCTATTTAATAGTTGATGTCCGCGGAGGAGCTGACACAAGTGACAGATAGCAACCTGAGGGCCATTTCTTTTGGCCTCGACATGCATACAATATATATTTTGCACTCACTCATTTACATTTATTTATTGTATACTTTCTTTGTCTTTTCAATGTCATGTTCAAATTATATAATAACTTATATGTTTATCTTATTTTCCTCAGAGGGAAATACCTTATGAAAGAGAGGTGCCTTGGTTCATTTAAAATGCCGGTGGCGGTAAAGGTAATTGAACTTCAAACACAATTTAAGAATTTGCAGATCTTATATTGATTACATACATCACATATCATGTAGTTTGCTATGTACTTGCCATTTTTATGTGGAATTATGAGCTAAATGGCCCTTGTTGACAAGTGCCACAACGCTTGAAGCAGTACGTATTGGAACACTTGAAGGAGTAGGTGTTGAAGCACCTCAAGGAGGAGGTGTCGAAACACCTAAAGGAGATAAAGAAAAAGATCAAACTAAAGAAGTATGTGTTCATTTTATTTTGTGTTTGGTATTTATATGTTCCTATTACTAACAATTGTATGCTAACTTGGATCAGTTTTATGTTTTTGTTCACCTATATAGATTGAAATTACAAAAGATGGTTTGGTCGGTTCTTTGAGAGGGGAATATTCTAGAACTCCTGACCCTTTGAAGAGACGGATATTTCGTAACTGGACAAAATTTCAGAGTTCAATTATAATTCAATGTATACTGATTTTGATGTTAATTATTCGATTTTAAATTATATAGTATAACTAATCTCAATTGTGGTTTGACTTTTTCTTGTGCAGCTACCTTCAGAGGCAACGAGTGCTTCAAAGAGGCTCCATTTTGATGATCCACCAGTAGTTTAGAATGAGATAGACATTTGGCATGTAAATATTGAATAGATACCGAGATGGCATATGCCACATATTGTAAAACTTTGTTTGAGTTGGCATTGATGCCATTTTTGTATATGGAAATACACTTGATTATTAGATAATTTGATATATATAGAAGTTGACAATCGAAATTTAATTTCCTCCTCATGCATAATTAAACTCTTTGAAATTTTAATGAAGTGAGCAAATGGTTAAATATCTTGATGTACAATAGCATAAAAGAATGGTTATATGCATGGTGTTATTCATATTGCTGATTACATTTCAATTCGTACATCTTCAAACTCAAAAGCATTTACCAGATTGCATAAGTAACAACTAGATGTTGATAGATGAAAAAATTTCAATTACAATATAGTTTTTACAAAGTCAACCTAAGCAATTATGCAATTACTTCCACAGTACATAACTAATAATTAAAAATTTATTCATATTATTGATTACATTTCATTACACATCTTTCAAACTCAAACCATTGCTTCACATTGCATAAACATCCACTCCAAGCACCTATCCTTGATGTACCTGCCTTTTAGCCCAGTCAAATAAATGCTAGGCACCAATTTCAATTAGTCTTGTCAGTCTAGGTGCCTATTCTCATCCATCATGCCACTCAAAAGATCATTTTAGATCCTCCCAGGCACCATTTTTACCTGTTGCTCATTGCTTCATGACTGCTAGGCACACTTTCAAAAGCCTCATGTCGCTAACTCACCTTCTAGTTAGGTGCATGTTTTGGTTGATGCTCTATAAAAGACCTCTCCTTCTGCCACTTAACGTTGATAAAGCATAGACCTAGGCACCCTTTTATGTATGCTTTGATACTACAAATGAATGCCAACTAACTTTTAGGTAACTTTTTCTCATTGCCATCTTTTGTTCAGTCCTATATTTCTACTATATCTGCCTTGGAATGCTTCTCAGTGGATTGATAAGTCACTATGACAAGATCAGATAGAAGTGACATACTAGAAAACTATGAAATGTGCAAGTATGAAAATTAAAATAAACAAAGAGTAGAACTTTATCTTTGAAGATACTTTAGCAGGTTGGAAACATGAATACCAATGCTACAAATAGTTTTTTCTTTCACTGCCAAGCAAAACACAGCATGCTAAAACATTCCAACACAATGACAAAGGCATGTCACACATATAATGGAATCATCTTTATATATACACTAACACATACCTAGACTTTCAAATTAAATTAATTAACCCATGCAAAAACAAAATCACAAGAACTCAAGAGCACACAAATTAGTCACTCACACACAAACTGTAACCAAGCTAGCTTATGAGATTCAAGAAAATAGGTGTAATAAGAAAACCTTCACAGTGATTTAACTCGAAAAGTTGTTTTCGATCCACCAATTCACTAGAGTTTCCATCATTCTTTCCCTTTTCTTCATATTCCATAACAGGATATGGTTCTCTTTTCAACCCCTTTGCTCTACCCCTTTTCGTTTGATTTTGATCTTCTAGGTTCTTATTGTGTATGTTATTACTTGTATTTTCATTATTTTTCAGAGAGGGTGATGGTTCCTTCTTTGATGTAGTTGGCCTCCCTATTTTAACCCCTTTCTTTCCCATTGCTTTTACTAGCATAGCTTCTTATTCTATAGTCACTATCAGGTCGAACAAGAGGAGCAAGTAAACAAACATAATTTGCAATCTTTCCTTCCTTTATTTATTTCATTACCCCGGTTCCTACTTTCAAATTTGACTAAAACATTATTCAAAATGTAGCGTATATGGTATAGTACAATGTAGCATGAAAATGAATCTCTACTTCATACAATATAATAATCTACTTCAATTGGAGTCTAGTATAAAATATATTAAAGGAGGACTATATCTAATAAGAACAAGATAGAGATTAATAACTTGGATGAATCACTTGTAACCAAACTTAGTAGCCCAAGGGAAGACTTTCCAACAACCCATAAAAATGTTCTATAATATCATGAAAAAAGTAAAGCATCAGTAAGTCAAGGATCTTATTATATTGCATAGTAACAAGGCTCTTCTTATATTGATCTTATAATTATTGTAAGCATAAGGCTTCAAGGATCTTATTATATTGCATGGTAACAAGGATCTTCATTCTTCTATGGA
>VDFB02003781.1:0-39458 GCA_007258455.2 Sequoia sempervirens | reverse complement strand
ACTACAGTGTTGGCGGAAGGCTTTAATTTCGTCATCTTTTGCACGGCTTTAGATATTATGAAACTAATTGCAAACTCCTCCCGACAAGTCAGAAAATGAACTTAACTTCAATAATCGACAATTTTTCATTTGTCTTACTTGACTTATCGATTTGTAATCTGTGCTGACGGCGACAACATAGCTGTCAAGAAGAAATAAAAAAAATTGATTATCTTCAGCACTCTTGATAGGTATGCATCTCCTTCTTGACTCGACAACTTCACTGAACACATCCCGATAAACTTCACCATTCTCAGATGCAAAGTAATATTAGGTAGATCACGATACAGAGGAGGCGATAGAAGAATTCAATCAACTCGAGGATCCGCAACAACTCATATTCACACAGGCACTAATCGAGAGCTCTTACCATAGCACAAAATCCTTGAATCAATGGCACATGCGGATATGACTTTCCGAAATTTCCCGGTGAATGAGATGGAGATAATACTCGGCTCCCAAGAAGGCGAAATAAGAAAGAGTTGAGTTCTTGATCCTTATGAGTATAGAGGCATGGTCGAAGCATGACTCTTGAACTGTTGATCTCTATGAATGTTGAGTGCGGATGGAGAAGTGACGCAACCTCGTCCACAACTATGCCCAGACTATACCTCGTTCAGGCTGCTTGACAAATCCTGATTGATTGGTCTGATGAAAATAAATCTGATCAATTCCCTCCGAACCCGCTCTGATACCATGTGAATTTTCACGATCAGATTTAATGCACAGAAATAAATTCAAATCAGACACAATAACACAGCAGATACCCTGGGAAAACCCTCCTCTTGAGGGAGCAAAACCCAACAACAAACATCTCTCTTATATATATAAATGTATAAATGGTGGCAACAATTCTCTTTACAATGAGGCCAATCACAAAGCCAGTATTCAACACCAACTTTAGATACACAACAGATAATAATCTGCCCTCCCTTGATACCTAAATCTGCACTCACAGAAATTCACAATCTGCTCTTGATAATATTCGCACTTGAATAGGTAGAATGAATCGAACTGGAATGATCAATAGAAGATGGTGACCTTGTATATATACAAGTGTGAGAGAGGTCGCACCTCTTCATGTACAAGGTCGGCCAAGATACAAATAATAAATATAATTTATAAGGAAAGTCGGCCCAAGAGAAAATTATATTGTTGCCAAGAGATGCGCCCATTCTCATTAAATGTCACATATAAATAAATAGCCAATAGGCTACATTTATTTATGTCTTCACTTGTGGCTGGAAGGACGAACCTGAAGCTGCAATATCATTAACAGTGCCTAATGGGATTCTCTGATCCATCGCCTATAAACTTGGGCAACTTTTTCTTTTCTCCACTAAGGCTTACCATGATTTTATTTTGATGCAAACTTAGCACTTGTAATCTACTTGCTAGGGAGTTTTGATTCGAATGTTTCGGTGCTTCTCTCGCACTCTCAGCCACATAGGAATCCTCAACTCTTCTATCGGCTTCAGCCTTTTGCACAGTTGTTTCGCCTTCAAAATTTCTTTTATACACCCTTGGCTCGACTTCTTCTCCTTCAATTGACAACCTTTCAATGCCTTGAAGGCTACTCTTGTACAATTCTATGAAGGAATGTGACTTCATCTGCCAACTTCTCTCATCTAGAAAAGGTTTTCTTGATTTTTCAACTTGATTGTGCTCTCGGGAAGGGCTCCAACTTGGGAATCGTATGGTTGTATTTTTCTTAAGTGTTTCACGTAATCTTCTCCTTTGTTTCCTTTACTCGATGATTCTTAAAGATCACCTAATCTCATGGTCTTCACCACCTTGTGGCTTCACGCCTTTATTGGGATCTAAGGGCATGAATTGCTTAAATTGGACCCGATTTCTTGAAGGCAACAATGCCGAATATTTATTGCTATATCTAATAAAACAAATACATGAATTAATAATAGAGTTGACAAAGCATACTAGATATAGGAGTAAAATATATCTTTCTTCCCACATGAAATTATTATAGAAGAAGACTAGAGATGGTCAACCAAGGATCAAAGCTGATCCGACTAGATCATACCCTTTCCTTGATGGTTTACAATCTATTTAAAAGACCTGACAATTGCCAAGAGGAACACAACCACTATCAATTTGACGCTTATACTACTCGAAGCCGACAAAAAATAAATACATAGTCAGATATCAAATATTATCAAAACATAATAATAGATATTGTATATTGGCTACCAAGTGGATGAAGCTATAAGTAGACTAGTTCTTCTCAACAATAGAAGAAGTAGAAACTTTAGATAGCAAATAAATAGCTAGAGAGGTAGTCAAGGAAGTAGGTCCATGCATAGTCCACCACAAAATTGGGTCCTCTTGTGCCATAGTCTCCTTGTCTATCTTGGCCTCTTCAAAATGTCCCTTAAGAGTGTCAAATTTTGTCAATTTAGTACAAATGATGCTAGCCTTTGTAGAATCATACATCTTTTGAGTGGCCTCCATGAACCTTACCTTTACCTTAGTGTCTTGTATAGGTGTAATTCTATCAGGCCTTTGCACGTACCACTTCAAGTGTAATGGATAGGACATGTGCAAGGGAGTGTTCATCTTCTCCCATCTATGATAAATGACTTGTTGGATATGTTCGTTGTAGAATTGCAATGTGGGGTCCTATCACACAACGACCTTCATTTGGTCAAG
This sequence comes from Sequoia sempervirens, assembly GCA_007258455.2. Classification (NCBI taxonomy): domain Eukaryota; kingdom Viridiplantae; phylum Streptophyta; class Pinopsida; order Cupressales; family Cupressaceae; genus Sequoia; species Sequoia sempervirens. The sequence goes on along the minus strand of VDFB02003781.1, from coordinate 36,752 downwards.
CATAGTATTAATGCACTCATACATCTCTCCCAGGGTAGGTGCATTGGAAGAGCAGACTCAGATAGCCAGTGACAGGGAAACTCGAGTAGTGGCCTTGGAGGCCATGGTGACCACTTTGGCGGAGGAGGGACGACATAGGGAGCAGGCATGGGAACAGAGAGTGAAGGAGTTAGAGGAGTAGTTGGGCACAAGGCGTACAGAGGCGGACAAGGCCAAAAGCTAATTGATGGAGGTGGCTTGTATGGTTAAAGCTTCCAGGGAGAGGGAGATACTCACTGACCGCCAGGTCCGCATGTGTACAGAGGAAGTGAGGCGATTGCACGCACAACACTCACTGACGGCTACCCCGACATTGTTAGTTCATCCAGGGATGTCCTCACTTCCCCTTCTCAATAGCTCATATGCAGTATCATTCCTTTCTTGGCTTGTCATGTCATCTAGAAGATTTCTTTTGTGGGGGGGATGATGTAAGCTGTTAATATCTTTAGCTGTAGTCAGTCGTAGCGTAGTTGGTCATAGTCGGCTAGTTGTTATAATTCAATAAAACTATAGTTGTACCAAGAATAATTAATGTAATAAATGTCATGTGCATTTGGGTAACTAAGTCCCGACTAGTGCTAACGGGTTGTTATGAAACGTCATGACGGTTGGTTGCTCAACCACCGTTGAGCATTATATGTACTCAGTTTCTGTAGTTAGTAACATGTTATGATGATCATGGTTGATAGTACTGTTGATATTCCTATGATTGTACATGGTGATATTTACTGGAAATGAATAGAAGCATCTCATATTTCAAGCATATTATGTTTCCCACTCCGTTGTTCTATTCCATGTTCTACATATAGTCTAGTTTACTTCCGTAGTACGTGGTACGTTGAGTAAACAATGGAAGTGGAGATGTTATTGAAGAAGGAAGAGTTGAAGATAAAGTGTATATACAAGCGAAAAAAATCTATTCATAGTGAGGGATAGACATAATCAAGAGAGACAAAATGGACTTATGTAGGAAAAATTTAGAGAGCAACAATGAATAAGCAAAGTCAATTTCTTGAAAGGAACAAAACCCAAAGGATGTACGCCTCACATAAATCCAAGTACATTACATTTATATTTGACCAACATGACTAGAAGCATTATTTTTTTATTTGCAAGAAATGACACAAGGGGGGAACCTTTCTATTAGAAGAAGTAATATTAGGACTAACACAACACAAAGTATCAATTTTTTTGTTCTAGTTTGTGTTGCAGGGTATGTACCCATAGGCCTCGAACTCGGTTCGGGTTCGCTTGTGGGTACGTGCTAGGCGCTCACAGGGTGTGCTCCTAGTACTGTGGGTTTGCCTAAATGTGTGCCTAGGCAAACCCACAATGTTGGGCGCGCACCCAGTGCGAACCCAACCATGTGGTAAGTGGACTTGGGCGTATTAGCCACAAACTCGGGCGTACCTGGGAGAACCCACGGCCCAACACTTAAAAAGTGGGCCCAAACATTAATAAAATACTCTTTTTTTATTCTTATTTTTTCTCCTAACTCTAAAACGACCTGTTGTGACCTAATTCCCCAAACATTAATAAAATACTCTTTTTTTATTCTTATTTTTTCTCCTAACTCTAAAATGACCTATTGTGACCTAATTCACACCTCGCCCCATTGCAAATGGGGACCCTGGGAGTTTTCCTTTTTAGGGTTTTGTTGTTGCATCTCGATTTTGTCTGATCTCCGTTTGGGGTTTTGGGTTTGAGTTTTTGAATGGTCACCTGAGTCAAGTGAAAGAATTTGAGCCTACATCACTGTGCAAACATCATCATCGTGCTTAGGAGGCCCGAGGGACGAAGATCGACTGTCGTTTCAGTCAATTCTAACACCTACTTTTTAGGGATTGCCCTTTCTGACCCCCTATTTTTTAGGGACTTTATTTTTGGCATTTTTGGCTTATTCTGGACTTCCTATTTTTTAGGGGCTATTTTTAGAAAGTTGCTATTTTGGGAAAAGTTTCTATTTTTGTTAGAGTTTCTATATTTGGAAAGGACCCGAATTTCGAAAATCCACTCAGAAGTGCCAAAAAGTCAATAGAAATCTCAGAAAATCAATTTGAAAATTTGTGAAATTCATGTTGAAAATCAGAAAAATGTTGAAAATTTGGAAAAATCAGTCCAAGAAATCACAGAAAATGGTGAAAAATCTGAAAATTCATGCAGAAATCTGGAAAATTCATTAAAAAAAATCTGAGAGATCATGGTGAATTTGCCTAAGTGTGGATTCATGGGAGCCCAACCAGCATGGAGAAAGAAGAAGTTAATGGCAAAAGAGCTTCAGCCAGAAGAAACAATGGCGTGGAGGAGTGTCAAGTCCGCCCAGCAATGGCATAAAGACAAGACAAGTCCGCCCTTGGACAATAGTTGAAGTGGCATGACATAGTATGAAGTCCGCCCCAAGATGGCACAAAGATATGCCAAGTCCGCCCAGCAGCATATGAGGAAATGGCACAAGGTTAAGGCAAGTCCGCCTTGCCATGGCATGAGGAAGAGCTAAGTCCGCCCTTGGACAAATGGACAATGGTATGGCATGGTATGAAGTCCGCCCCAGGTAAAGTGGCATGAGAAGGAAGAAGGTCCCCTCCAAGAAAGAATGGCATGGGTAAGTGGTTAGTCCGCCCAGCAAAGAAACATTATATGGCATGAAGTAAAGCCAAGTTCGCTCCAAGTTAGCACAACAAAAGATGGCTCAACACTTAGTGAAATCCGCCATATGGGAAAGATGAAGTGGCTTGAGCATAGGCAAAGAAAAATTGAATGGCACAAACATAAGCAAAGTCTGCCATAGGCATTTGGAGATGGCTTAATAATGAATGAAGTCCGCCATACTTAGAGAAGTGGTAAAAAATTAAAATTTTGCCTAAGCTTCAGCCTTGGAAATATTAAAAATATGCTTGGCCTTGAGAAAATTCGCCATACTTGGAGAAAATAAGAAATATTTTTCTAAGTCCAACATTTATATGTCTTAAAACATTTTCGCTTGAGACTTAGGATGGAAAGAAAATTATGGCGAAATGAAATTGGAAGATGAAAATTATGGAAAAATGAAATTGGAAAGAAAAATTCGCCTAAGGCAAAGGTAGGAAGAAAATTTTAAATAAAAAATCAAATTGCCTTAGATGAAAAATAAAATGCCATAAAATAAAGGGGTTGAAAATGACACATGAAATAATTATTTTTATTTTTCAACACCCCAAAGTGATAAACTTTGAAAAATCAAAATTGGAAAAGGACAAAAAAGAACTTCACTGAACTGGCGCCAGATTTGGAAACTTTCCCGAAAACTGTCGTTGAAGATAAAAATTGCCATTCAGAAGCTAAGTCCAAGCCAAGTTCAAACTCGATTTAATGGAAACAATTGAAATTTGCTAAATAGGTCGATTTTCTCATCTTTATAATTGGATTCACTTCTCATTTTGCAATCATTCGATTTTCGAAAGAAGAGTTGTGAGAAGAAAGTTTAGCTAAGGCAAGAAAGTTGAGAGGGTTTGAAGCAAAGTGAAGAAAGAAGATTCATACCAGCCAGCATTGTGATCGTGATCATTTCATTCTTCCAGAAGAGCCAGGCAGATTTATTTTCTCCACTTCATTCTGGCATAAAAACTTCGTCATTTCTTTTCTTTTCCAGCATAATCTTTCACGAAATTTGATTTGACAACTAGCTGGAATACTTTTCGAGTAATTTAAATTCTAAATTTTAAATATTCTCTTTGCTTCTTGTTGCAGATTTATTTTCGAGAGGATAAAAATGAAATTTTCCAGCAAGGGTGCAAAACTGCAGTCAAAGATCAAATCCAAATGGAAGCACATTGTGGACACCAACCTTGGCCATGTTGACTTCGATGATTTCAAGGAAAGAATGTATGGAAGTGATGGACGTTTGCCTACGCCAATTGCAAGAAGGATGATGCGCAACGGAATTGTTCATGCAGCTGGATTTCCGCCAACAAAGGAGTGTCCAGAATTTATGGTGGAATGTGCATTGCATTATAATGCACAGGAAAGACAGATAGAAGTGCCTGATGGAAGGGTACTTGCATATTTGACCGAGCAAGCCATACAAGAAACCTTTGGAATTCCAGTTTACAACCGGACATCCTATCGAACCAAAGATGATGCACTTAAGCTTTACCAAAATCAGCAAGACCTTTGTGCGTCAAATATAAACAAGACCTGATTGCTGAAACCCAGACCTACTGCCAAAAAGATGCCAAAGAAGTTGGCCAGAACAGATTTTAAAGAAGAACATGGAGATATTGTCTTGCTGCTGAATAGAATGGTAGGCAATCCTTAGGGTGCGCCTTTTGAAACATGGATGTATTATTTCGTTGATGAAATAATCTCCAGAGTGAAGATGTTTAACTGGTCTAGAATGATCAGTGATAGCCTCCATGAGCAGTTGGTCAACCTGGAGGAAACCAAGACCTTCCATATGAGCTCATACGTCATATATTTGCTTGCAAGGTCTTACAAGTATGTTGGCTTGGTTTGCAAGGGTGTAGTTGGCAACGACGAAGGACAGTTCAAATCTTATGATTGCTATCCGCAGTTGCAGCTAAAAGAGAAGTCACATTTTAGGCGAGCACATGACGCATTTCTTATGTATATCACTCGACTTCTCCAAGGTGAAACACATCAGAGACTCACTCGTGAGGCCAAGTTGAGTTGCAGGAACGTCCCCCCCCCCCCCGGTTCTCGGGATCGATCCGAGGGGGGAAGGGGGGAGGGGATCCGCGGGAAAAACGGGGAGGGCGGCTTATCCCAAAAGAGGGACGGCGACAGTCCCGGGGACGGCAGGGGGAGCTGAGCCGTCCCTCGACTGTCCCGGGGACGGCCGGCCGTCCCCCGCGTTTTAAAGCCCTAAACTCAAAAAAAAAAGCAAAAAATTTAAAAATAACGCCCTGCCTATGTGGCATGTGTGGGCCCTACTATGTTTTACTCTCTTATGAATGAAAGGAGGCCTCTAAAAGTTCATTATTTTCATTTTGTTTGTGTAGGGAGCCAAGGGTTTGAGAAGAAAAAAAATTGCAGCCATTGAAGGAGAAGGAGCAGCTGTTTGAAGGAGGAGAGGAGGTTGAAAGAGTGTTGTTGGGAGTGCAAATCCATCAAAAAGGTATGCATTTTCTTTCACTATTCTTATTTTTTCATTTTTTTGCAAAATATGAAGTATTCATAGTCTGATTTTTTTTATTTTTTTCATTTTCAGTCAACACTTGCATTCTAAAAACAAAAAACATGAGCAACAGTGAGGGTGAGAGTGATAGTGAAGTTGAAATGCAAGTTAGAAGGCAAACTAGAGAGCAAATAACCCCTACCCAACACCATCATTCATCAACCAATACCAAAACTATGAAGGACTATGCAAAACACCCAATAGACAAAAAAAAACCATTCCTTCAATTTGTGACAGCCATGGGTGAAAGACAAAAAAATTCAGGGGGGAGTAGGGTTTGGTTGTGCCATGTTTGTGAAAAGGAGTTTAGGGGCAGCTACACTAGAGTTAGGTCTCATTTTTTGGGTGAGGTGGGCCATGGAGTTAGAACGTGTCCTGCATTGACAGATGCACTATTTATAGAGTGCCAAACAATTCAAATGGAGTGTGATGGTGGGGTTCAAACTGGGTCTCCTTCTTTCCCAAGTTCACAATCATCTATGCCTACTCCTACTCCTAGTCCTTCCACGGTTGGTAGTAGTGTTATCTTAAGAGGAAAGAGGAAGGTGATTGGTGGTGATAAGGGAGCCTCAGTTGAGTCCATGTTTCAAAACCAAGCACGAGAAACCTGTGAATCCTCCATTGCCAAATTCTTTTTTGCCCATGCCATTCCATTTCATGTGGCCCGTTCCTCTTATTTCAAACAAATGGTGAAAGACTTAGTCTGTTGGTCCTTCATTTGTACCCCCTGGAGATCATAAGCTACGCACCACCCTCCTAGACAAAGAGTACTCCAAAGTTAATGTGTTAATGGAGGAGATGAGGCAAACATGGATGAGGACGGGGTGCTCTATAGTGATGGATGGGTGGACTGATTGTAGACGTCGGCCACTCATCAATGTCATAGTCACATGCCCTGCTGGTTCTTATTTTCTTAGAGCCGTAGATTGTTCAGGGAGACGTAAGGATGCTGACTTCCAATTTTCCATTTTGAGAGATGCCATAGAGGAGGTTGGGGCTGCAAATGTGGTGCAGGTGATCACCGATTCAGCACGTGTGTGCAAATCGGCTGGGTTGATGGTGGAGGGTACTTACAGGCACATATTTTGGACCCCATGTTGTGTTCATGCATTGAACAATGCATTGAAAGACATAGGGAAGATGGATTGGGTGAAGAAAACGGTGGCAGAAGCTAGAGAAATTCAGATGTTCATTTGCAACCACCACACCTCACTTGCTCTTTTCAGGACATTTTCAAAGAAGGAGTTTCTCAAACCTGTTGATACAAGGTATGCCATTTACTTCATTTTGTTTCACTTTCAATTTGTATTCATAATCTGATTTTGTTTTAAATTTTTATTTTTTAATGAATCATTGAATTAATGAATGTAGATATGCCACATACTTCATCCTATTGGAGAGGATGGTTGAGGTGCATGAGCCTCTACAACTGATGATGGTCAATGCTGAGTGGACTAGATGGCCTAATGCAAGTTCTACTCAAGGAAAGAGCATCAAACAAAAGATCCTCGATGATGATTGGTGGGCCAATGTGAGGTAAGACATATTAGATGGCTGATTTTCATATTAAATTTCTGATTTTAATATTTTAATTTTATTGTCCAATGTTCCAACTTTTGATGTTTCTAACATGTCAAATAACTTGTCAACTAATTATTTTGAACTTTTTGTTTGCATTTTGCAGATATATTTGCTCCTTTATCTCGCCCATTGTAGATGTCATTAGATATGCTGATACAGACTCTCCTAGTCTTGGAGAGATATATGAGACATTTGACACTATGCTTGGGAAGATCAGGCAAGTTATTTTGGCAAAGGACCCCACTTTGGATTTATATGAGCAACACATTAGGCCCATTGTGACGCGGAGGTGGAATACAATGAACACCCCGCTTCATATGGCTGCCTTTGCTCTAAATCCAAAATGGTATGCACCAAGGGATGGTAGGGTGCCTCCATGTGATGATCCTGAGGTTTTAGATGGGTTCACACGGGCCATTGAAAAGATTTATCCAGCCGAGCAAGCTTCAATACTTCGGTCACAATTTCTAGACTTTGCTAATCTTAATGGCCCAAACTTGAGCAAACCACAGGCGAGGTTGGATAGAGCTATATTAGCTCAAGGGAACCCTATTGGATGGTGGACCTATCATGGGAGAGATACACCGCAGTTGAAGATACTTGCCACTCGCCTTCTTGCACAGGTTGCTAGTTCCTCTGCTGCAGAGAGGAATTGGTCCACATATGGCTTTATCCACTCTGTCAAGAGGAATAGACTTACCTCTAGACGAGCAGAGAAGCTAGTGGCTGTTCATAGTGCTCTTCGGCTTCAGGATCGACAGACTCCAGAGTATCGACAGACTCCAGCTCTACGGTGGGATATTGATCCCGAGGACGCGGCTCAGATAGATGAGGAGGAGACAGCTGAGGGCTTGGTTGGGGTCCCATTGGCTGAGGAGGAGCATTACGGTGGCAGTGACTCAGAGGATGACTCTGATTTTGATGCAGTTATGAGAGATGATTAGGGGCAGCAGTGCTCTTTGTTTATTTTGTAAATTTGTATTCATTATTGACATACGATATTGTATTTTGATTTTCATAGCAAACTAAAACTTTAAAACTATATGGCAGCAATGTAGCCTTTGGGCATTTTGATATAAGTTTATAAATTATAACTTGGAGGTTGTTTCATGATTTGTGTAACTGTATGTTAATTTTGAATGCGTATTGACTATTGACTCTATTGAGTATTGGCATAATGTTGAACACAAATGTTATATGTTAATGTTCTATAATGTGTATTATGCATGCCTTATTCATGTTATCTATTGAATATTTAAAATTTCCCTATATTTTTTAAATTTTCCCTATATTTTTATATAGCCGTCCCCTGCCGTCCCTAATTTTGGCCTCAAAAATTGGAAACTTGGGGACTCGTCCCGCCGCCCTCGGCCCCGTCCCGGAAACTTGGGGTAACCTTGCAAGAGTTTGATTAGCAGATATGGATCCTGGTTCATCCAGTTTCCCAAATTTACTTACATCAGGATTCAAGGATTTATAGGACGCCCATACAGACTGCCATTTATCCCACCAACAAAATGGTTTTGTTGGAAGTACTAAGGCAATTGGAGACATCAGAATATCCAAAGGCCAAAACAGAAAGCAGTTGTCACTTTTCCATTTTTCATCGACAATATGGAAGAATCATGTCAAACGGCGCAAGCAGCAGAGAGTGCTCGACTGGAGATGCAAAAATACCCTTTCATATCATACAAACCCAGGAATGACTTTGATCCACTCCATCACATTGGAACTGTGGATGGAGAGAAATACAAGCACAGGATAGACTTAGAAGATTTTTGGGCCAATGCGGCTGACGAATATGATGTGAGGAAAAGGCTGTGGTCAAGATTGCCGTTGAATATGATAAGGGCGACTGAACTTTTCAAAGTACCTGACGAACTGGATGATGATGGAGTTTATGTGCAGCCGGGCTTTGATGAAAACGAGCCACTTCCTCCTGTAAGGTGGTCTGAGCCTGAGCTGGGTGACTTGGCAACATTCATGCGGCCTGTGTTCAAATATTCCCAATGGTGGATAGATCAACAAGTACAAGGTCTGTGGCGGAGAAATGTGCAATTTACATATGAATTAATGGGAGAAAGAGAATCCTGTTCCTCAAATGCCGGAGCATCGGATGCTGCCAACTTAAGAAAGAACAAGAATAAAGCAATAGATGAAGGACCCTCTCAAAAGAGGCACAAATCCCGACCCCTTCATTTGGCCACATCCAGAAATATAGATGAAATATTAGCCATGGATGAAGAGTCTTGGGAGCATGTCAAAATTCCTTATCCAGTTAGAGATGTGGAGCCAGTACAATCAGAAGATGATGATCTACCTTCTCCTATAGGCACGAAAATTCTGGAATCAGACAATGACACGGACATCATGGATGGAGAATTTGAAGAAGGAATGATTTCTGCCCTCAAGGGAATCCAGGATGACCCATTTGTGCAAGAAATTCAATATATGCAAGAAATTCAATATATGCAAGAAATTCCAGATATGCCAGAAATTCAAGATGCACAAGAAGTTCAGGATATGCAGGATGTCCAGGATCAACAGGAAGATGGAATTGAGCAGTCAACCATCCCAGATTGGCTGAAGGAAAGACTAAAGAGAAAGGCGCCAATAGAGGTACCTGAAGAGGATGATGCCACAGACTTCTTGGCTAGGCTAGAGCAAACTGCCACAAGAAAGAAAGCCAAGAAATTTTCTGCCATACAAGGGGATGAGGCTGGCGATCGCACAGTGCAGATAGCAGTGCCTACAATTGATAAATTCCAAGATGAGATAGCCTCGAATGAATATGCCATCATGACCATTGATATGGGTCCGACAACAAAAGGGCAAGAAGTGGAAGACTTGGATAATTATGTTGCCATGATCAAGTCTAGGCTGGATAGGGAAGTGGCAAAGAAGAGAGAGTATAAAAGAGAGATTGAGCGTCTAAAAGATTATATCCAACACTTGACCAAGCCGCTCAATCAGGGTGACCAATTAGCACCTCCACTTCCAAATTCTTCACAAGAACTGGTTGGAAATTTTGAAGAAGAATTGACTACAGCCAGAGAGGCTAAAAACTGGATGGATGGAAAGAAAGATGAGGCGATGGCATTCGCAGAGAGGCTGGCATATGTGTATGGGAAAACTTCCTTCCTGCTATCACGAGTTGCAGACTTAGCGGAAGCATGGGATGGTCTCCAAGACATTCAGAGTAAAATTATCCCATGTCTTCGAGAATTAAAGGGTATCCCGAAGCAGAGGTTGATTGATGACAGGATTATTGAAGCTAGAGCTGCATATGTTTTCAGCGGCTGGTATTATGCTCTGATTTCACGAGGAGAAGTCCTAGAAAGGGTAAAGCAAATTGGCGCCAAAGTTGAAGAGCAGGCAAAGGAGATTCGGAGTAAAATTTATCAAATGGCTGCAGACATGCTTGACCAAGATATTGTCCGAAAGAAACACTTGCAGCCACAAAATTTAAAAGAACAAGTTCAAAGAATTTTCTCCACCACCTCTGGGCCAATCATGAAAGAAAAATTTACCAAGGCATTCAGCTTCATGGCCGTCAGAGATGCTTTCTTGTTGCATGAACCAAAATGGACAATTACTTTTGCAGAATGTGTTGAAAGTTTGGACTTGCTCGAATACAACGTCAATGCGCTGCTAGACATTGCCATGGAGGAAATCAGCCTGATCATGTCCAAGTTCGCCGAACATGGTGTTTTGTGAGTGGATAAGGATGCAACTCCAGATGCTTGAAGTTCTCTCCAGTTAACTGATGGATGTTTAGGAAACCGTAATTAGGGTTTAGTTATGTTGAATCTGGGCCATTGATCTCATTTTGATCTTGGCCATTCATTGTAATCCAGGATCGCTATATAAAGCCACCCCCCCCTCCCCCCCTTCTCTCTCATTTTCATAAATAGATATATAGGAGAAAATTAGAAGAAGAGTAGATATCAAGAGATTAATAGAGAATTAGAGATTAGAAGAGATTGTAGAGAATAAGAGAGAGAGTTTTATGAGATTGTTGCAAAAGACTATTTTGATAATAAAGTTCATCATGCATGAGGTGCTTTGAATCCTTTGATTGTCAAATGGTTGCATGGTTGCATATTTCTCTTCCTCGTCTAGTAGATTTGAATTAGAATTTCATTTAAATGTATGTTAAAGAGAATGATAGATTGATAACAAGGGTTAGCGAAACTTAGCTCATACTTTCTTTGAGTGAATGCTTTTCATTCAATGCATAAAGTTAGAATGAGCTTTATCGTGGATGCTTCAATGTTTACTTCGAATAATGTTGTTCTATTGATGGTATTGTTCGTGGTGAAGAAATTTTAAGCACAAATCCCAGAAGATTGCACTTGCTTTGTGTAGTTGTCGTTTAACATGGTGAGACAAAGTATTGTTTATTTAGTTTCACTCAATCCTTGTCGTCTCTTGATTTCACTAAACCCTTACTCTTTTTCACTTTGTTTATCTAAAACCTGAAAAATCCAAAATGATACTGTATTTATGTCTTTGCTTTTCTAAGTAACTTGCAAAAGTAAATCCCTATTGTGCCCCCAACAAATCACATCAAACCACAGAGCTTATCCACACTCATCTTAAACATTGGAATTACCGTATGATCTTACTTGCAGTCTTAGCATATGAGGTAGTTTTTCAAGAGGGGATATAGCATATTTGACACTTTATTTTAGAATGTTTGTTGTGTCATAAAACAGGCATCAACACGACCCAATATGAGGCCTTTCAACACTCAAACATTTCATTTTTACCTCTCATTTTGCTCTCACCATATTTTCTCTCCATCTTGGCATTTTGAAGGGAGGTGATTGTATTCGGAGGAGATCGATTGTGGAGTGACAAATAGCTTCTACAAAGGAGATTTAAGTGTTTAAGGTATGCATTTAAACCCTATTCTTTAATCTTTTGATGAATTTTTTCAAGTTTGTAAAGAAGTTTTTCAAGTATGCTTTTGTTTTCATGTTTTTTATAGATTGCAACAATGGCCAGTAGTCAAAGTTTAGTGGGTGGGGAGGGAAGTCAAAAATTCAAAATTGATAAAGGATCTCCTTTATGGAGACATACCACAGGAATTTCACAAATTCCTGGAGGTGGGGGGATTGTTTGGAAGTGTATTTTTTGCAATGCACAATATAATAGCTCCTATTACCGAGTGAAACTTCATTTTATGGGCCTTGGTGGTAAAGGGATTAATATGTGTGAGGGCCCAAATAAGAAGGGATTGTTTGCTGTACAAATACCAGGATTTATAAAAGAACAAGAAGATGCTGACAATGGTTGCAAGAGGAAAACAAAGTGGTTATAGTTTTGGAAAGAAAAAACGACGACATTACCCACTCAGACAGTTAGGCCCTCCAGACATCCCTTCTTGCTCTGTATGGAAGAAGAAGATAAAGAACCACAAATCACCACCCACAAGAGAGGTCCATTGGAGAAGGCATTTAAAATGGAGGCAAGAGATATTGCTGAAGAAAAAATTGCATGTTGCCTCTATGCCAATGGTCTTCCTTTCAACTTGGTGAGATCACCATATTGGCGGGACATGGTGTTAGCAATAAATAGTGCACCTCCTGGTTTCACAAGTCCTGGGTATGAAAAGGTGCGTACCACCTTATTGCAAAAAGAGAAGAAATCTATAGAGGCCCAACTGAAACCAGTTAGAGATTCTTGGATTGAAACAGGTGTATCTATTGTTTCCGATGGATGGAAAGATTGCAAAAACCGTCCATTGATCAATGTTATTGTAGTGTCCCCCAAGGGGGCAATGTTTTTGAGGGTGGTTGACTGTGAAGGGGAAGTGAAAGATGCAGAGTTCATTTCCAGGATTCTCATTGACTCCATAGAGATTGTGGGTAATGAAAATGTTGTCCAATTAATTACGGACAATGCAAAAGTTTGTAGGGCTGCAGGTGCTTTGGTAGAGGCTAGATATGAGCACATCTTTTGGACACCGTGCACCATACACTCCCTCAATTTGGTGATGCAAGCAATTGGCAACCAAATAGAGTGGGTGAAAGAATTATACTAGGAGGCCGAGGAGATCCAGATGTTTGTGAAAAACCACCATATGTCACAAGCAATTTTCAAAACTTTTTCAAGATTGGAATTGTTGAAGGTGAAGTTAATTTATTTAGTTTCATTTATGTCATGTTTTACATAATTGAATAAAATATTTTTTTGCATTATTTACATATTTTATATGTGTTATTAACTTACTATTAACATGTTCTTAGGTTGTTGAGACCCGGTTTGTATCTCACACAATTGTTCTGAGACAACTAGTGAAGGTGAAAGAGGCATTGAGTCAAATGGTTATTATCAACCAACAGGGTATATGGAAGCAATCAAATTCAGAGAGGACCCAAAAGGTCAAGGCAATAATCTTGGCTGACGATTGGTGGGATCGTGTGAATTATGTATTGGAGTTCACCGTACCTATCATGTCTATGCTTCAGTTTGCTGATACAGATGAACCATGCTTGGGGGATGTCTATGATAGCATGGAGACCATGTTGGAGAAAATAAAAATAGAAATACAAAAGAGAGAGAATGATCTTGAAGACACCTTTTACAAAAGGGTGGAAGCAATCGTTCTTCATCGTTGGAACAAGATGACAACACCGTTGTACCTCCTTGCATATGCCCTATCTTCGAGGTACTATACAACTAAAGTACTTTCTATCCCAGGGAGAATACCGCCATATAGAGATTCTGAAGTTGCTAATGGGTATAAGAGGGAATTTAGTAGAATCTTCAGTGATCCAGAAGTGCAGACAAGTGTTATGAAAGAATTTGGATTGTTTGTCTTAGGAAAAAATCGTACCCCTTTTGTTGTCAGAGACCAATACAAAATGGATGCTATTACATGGTGGTACCTCCACGGTCAAGATTATATGTGCCTCCAACCTCTTGCAATCAAGATCCTCTCACAAGTAATTTTTTTATTTTTGCCACTTGTATTGTAGAATTTAACACTTAACATTCTTGAATTTATTTTGCATTTTTTATTTTTAATTTTGTTGGTTTTCTCTCCAAGTTGCAAGCTCTTTTGCTGCTGAACGGAATTCGAGTACATACTCCTTTATCCACTCAATGAAGTGTAACTGGTTGGCTACAAAAAGAGCTGAAGACTCGGTGTATATTCATTCCAATTTGCGTCTTCTGTCATGGAAGGATCCTCAATACAAGTAGGGGGCAGCGAAGCTTTGGGATGTCGCACTCGAGTCTGCTAACTTGGATGCAACCATTCGGGATCTTGCTAGAGCCACTATGGATGATGTGGATGATAATGATGACATACCACATGGTGCTGGATCCGCTTTGGGTTCAAATGATGATGATCTTGAAGTTGAAGCCGCTGAAAATCCAAGTCATGAAGATATTTTTGAGAATCCTTTTGATGATTGATGAACACTTGAACAATGAACATTGAATCATGTTTCATGAACTACAGTTTGTAATTCAGTAATTGTGATGATTTTCATTTCCATTGGAATCGTGAACATAGACGTATATGATATCATTGATATGCCTTATTTGAATATTTTTCAAGTATCAATTGGCATTTAATATTTATCTTTGGCATTTGGCATTGATCAATGATCAAGTAACATACTATGAAATGATTTAGTTTTACAATTGTGTATATTTCTCTTATTTTTTTGTATATATAACACACACACACACACACACATGTACCCATACGTACCCAAACCCCTAAAAAAAATTTGCCCGTACCCACGTACTGGGTTCTCATACCCGAACCCGTCCCCGAACCTGAACGGGTAACTTAGTTTCTAGTCTATTCAGAATATTATATGTCTGGGAAGCGATATAAAACTGAATCCACACAAAGAGGTTTATCTAAAATCTGCAAGATTTTCAAATGTGGTGATTGCTTCAATTGTTATCTATCAGTGACCTTACAAACTGGGCAGTCTTCTCCCTTAGCGTCTCGATCCAAAATGATGGTGACGGGCTCCAAGCTTTTGGTGCAAGAATCCATCTTTCATTGACTCTTTTTGTTCTTCTTTGTATAAATCTGCATGCATTTATTGGTCTGTAAAATGCTGGAGATATTCTCCTAGAAATCACCACTAACAGATATCTTCTTGTCAACCCTATGAGATACCTAACTCTAATGGGTTATACGTCAGTTAAAGATGTTCAAAACAGTTACAATATTCAAAAGAAGCACATAGCAGTAGTAGACAATGCAAGACAAACAGAGAAGACAATTGAGACACATGGATACACCTAGAGAAACCCTTAAATGGGAAGTAAACTCCAGAAGTGTGAGCTCTTGCTCCTCATGCTACTATCTTCTAGTCAAATAAAAGCATTTACAATGCCTCTAGGGCAGATTTGAGCTTTGACAACATAAGCAACTAGCTCAGAACACCTGCAACATGTCTCTCTGCACCACAAAAACCCTGCTTCTTCACTTACAACAATAAAAAATTGAGCAAATATGAAGGTTTGAATGAGAGCCAATGCCTCTACAATGTTTTCTCAAATCTTTTTTGCCTTTCCCTCGTTCTTTGCAGGCATTATTAGGAAGTTCTAATGCCAGAAAATTCAAAACGAACAATCAAAATGCTTCAGATTCCATATTCTGTCTTGACTGTGATAGCGGCAATTTCAAAATTACTGAGGAGTTTTCAAAAGTGCTGTGGTAGAGACGAAATCATTGCTTTCAGCAAAGAGGTGATTGTGAATTCACCACAGTACACACAAGTACACTGGCGTAGAAATATTTTTGCTGCGTGCAGGAGCCAGTGAATATTCTTAAATTGTTTTTTTGCTTACTTGACTATCTGAACCCCTGTTCCAAGAAATCCCTGAGATTGTCTGGATCAGCCCAAATATGCCTTTGACTTGAGAGTTGAGACCATACTTCTCATTAACAAAACACACCAAACATAGATGAACTCCTCCTTCCATGGACTAAGACAACTCCATGACTGAAAATGGCAACTGTAACTGTTGTGCAACAACTGCAACAACCTTCTGTGGCTTGCACCAGTGTTCTGTTCCATCTTACCTTGATCTGAAGCAGCTGCAAGTCTTTCTTAGCAATGGGCTATGATCCATTTTTCGGATCATCTATGACTGCTCTTAAGGCATTTGCAAGCACAATACAGGAGCCTTGTACTTGTACATTTTTCCAATGTTCTAAAGCTTCTTCTGATTGACCTTGTCTCACTTGATCATAATTTTTTTTGTCGAATTGTTATAAAATGGCTTTACTTTGCCTCTTGTAGTCCTTGCAACAAGGACTGGATTGTTGTAGTTGCAATTGGACGGCAAACTTTCCTGGATCCTTTTGCAGACCACTCATTATGCAGATTTGTCCATATCATTCACCTTTTTTGGGCTCTATTTGAATAGGGTCTTGTATGCCTTGGCTGCAACTCATGCTTTTAAATAGTTCCTAAGAAAACATCCCTTTCAATCCAAGTCATTCACCATCAAATGAGGCAAGAAAGGAGTATGAAACATTCAAATGTGCTTTAGTTCTAGATCTGAAGCATCACATGGGATCAAGTGGACTGGAATGATGATATATTTTTGGTGTCTGGTCTCTTAGAAAATCACCTAATAAACTATTTTATCTCAAAATTAGAAAAATGATAGTGATTTTTTAAAAGTTTTATTTTTCTCTGAATATAACCTTTAAATCTGTATGTTAGTGTCATCAATGCACTTTTGACTTGAGGTACTTTGTAATCCAATGACTGTAAAACTTCTTCTGGCTATTAGAGCTACCACTGACAAAATACAGGTAAGACTGAACTTCACATAGTTAAACTGCTTTTATGCCGGGAAGAACCTTGGAAATATGTAGTTTGGAATAGATAAGATGACCAAATTTTGGACCTCTTTTGAATTCTTCATGATCATGTCAAGAGTGCTGCTATAAATTCAAAATTCTAGGAAATGTTATGTTTTTGGATAAAGAATTTGTTTGTGGTTTTGCAGATGTTGCTCCAGATGTATCTTTCCGACTCTATGATGCCAGGTCTAAATGCACTTCCAAAGAATCCCAAAACAGCTGAGTCAATAAGACATCTTAGAAATGGAGAAACAACAGACTTGTCCTCAGATGACTTGCTTAAGGTTGGTGGTACATGACAATAATACTTGTCAACATGATATTTATGTTGCTTTTAACCTCTGTGGAATGTAATTTGTGTTTATATTCTCTTTTTAGAAACGATTTTTTTCCTGATTTTCTTGATATTTAATGTTAAGTGCAATTGTTGAAATATTTGTAGCTTGCAGCTCAACATGTAGCTGGGCGTCAACTGGAAAGAGCTTTGCAAGTACTGAGGTATTGTTGTTACTGTCTGATCTTTATTGCCAACAGAAGCAAACATGGAAGGATTGTCTGAATTCATCTTTTCTTGTTTGAGTGTCTGTGAATGGGTAGGGAAGGAGGTATGTGGGTGGGTAGAGAGGTGAGAGGAGGGTGGGGGTAGTGAAGGGGCTGTTATTCTCTTGTAAACAATTCCTTATCCTGGTAAGAACTGTTTGTAAGAAGAGTTGCATTTTCTGGGATCAGGACAGCCATTTAGTTGCTTTATTTTCTACACCAACATCCTGAGAAAACAGTCATCAAAGTAGTCTTTCTCACCCAAAAAGGGAAATTACTGTTACTTGCTAATGGATACCCCACCATCAAAGAAATGGGTTGGCAGCTGTGGTAGCTTAAGGAAAAGGCTCTCATTTGCTGTTTCATGGGTGCTTATTAGGCCTTGAAGCAAATTAGATGAAATCTGATCTAAAACGAGGCAAGAATGAAGCCCTGCAAGAGATCCAAGGAAGGGGTTATTATCATGAATCACCTTCATGAGCACCTGAGCCAGAAGCTTCCCATGTTATGGAGCAAGGAAATAATAAAGAGGCCTGTTGACAGAAAAACCTTGACCAGAGTCTAAGGTTTAATATTCTGTTATATGTAGTCAACCTTGATGCGATTCAATAAAAAGGGAGAACTTAGATATGCAAGAAGTATAAACCAAATTGTAATAAATTACATACATTCATAAATATACATCCAATGCCATATATTCATATAATTTTATGGCTTGCACATGTATAATAATTTTTCATCATGCTTTATCCATATATATCTTCCACACTTCCTTATTCTCATATGTATTTAATCCATACGATTCCACACTCTTATCTCCCACTTTTCCCTTGTTTATATAGCCTCTTAATGTCTTTTCATAATGCCTTTCCATCATATCCTTTTATAATAACACTTAATTATCTTATTCCCCACAAATTTACCATTTTCTCTATAATACTTTACAAATTTATAGCTTATTTTGGCATATTAGAGGTGTTTTAAAGCTATTTAAGTGGTATATAAATTATAATGGATATATGAGTCTAGAAATGACCCAAATGACATATGAGGTGCCTCACAGTCCTCTATATCCTGCCAACAAGGCCCATGGAATCAGAAGAATCTATGGAGATCTAGAAGGAAAAACAACACAAACCCTTTAAGTAGCTCCTCAATTCAACTCTCAAACAATTTTGAAGGCATTAATCGGCAGACTTTCTTGGTCATGGAAGATATTGAAAGTATGCAAAAATTAGACACACCAGATAGCTTTGAATGGGAAAAAAAACCGCACACAAAGGGGACAAGGAACAAGCACTTATACCTCTGTTGCAGGCACAGTCAAGGCTGCAAGAAGCAACAAATTTAAACAGAAAAATAATCAGAAAATGCACAACAATCATTACAATCAAAACCTCGGTGAAAAAATAGAAAGCACCCATGGATTCCACAATCATGGACTTTAATGGCAGTCAACGTGATCTTAGAGACTGTCGACCTCAGATCTTTTATACTGTAAACTTGGGAAAGGTTATGGAGCAATTCATAGTATTCAATGATGCCCTAAATCAATCTTTAAATCTTAATGTGGATCCTCTCTTGGAACATGAGAGGGCTTGCTGTGCCCGACAAATGTCTTAGTCTCTTAGAAAAGGTCAAGGAAGGAAAAATAGACTTAAGTTTTCAGTGAGAAGTTGTTAGGAACAGCAACGTTTAATACTTGTAGACTTCTGGAATATGATGATCTAAGCACTCTCTAACTTCTTATGAGAACATGTCCATGGTGCAATGGGATCTTGCCAAGAATGCTCTTTTTTCAAACCAGAAATTGACTAAGGGAATGGTAGTAAATTGTTACTATGAATTCCAAGAGATTGTAGCTATATAAATATAAATATGAATATACATATCTGTTTTATTGGGTATGCCTGGTTCTGTAGACAATTTGGATCTTGGGTTGGGTATGGCTAAGGCATGTCCCAAACAAACCAGGGGTCAGAAAAAATTAAAAAAACATTTTAAAATAAAACTAATCATGTGAACTAAAACCGAATGAACTTTGCAGCTGATTTAAAAAAACTATTTTTTTATATAGCATACTTTGTTCGATTACTTTATAAAGTAATTCCTAACTTTTTGTGATTCTTTGTTCCAAAAAAGTAAAAAAGCTATTTTTAAAAATTTAGGTTAAGCTCTGTGAATTTTCTTTTCACAAATGTCTGTGATTTTATGAATCCTTATTACTATTTTGTGGGAGAAGGCAGAGTGAAAATAGACAAGAAAATAAATAAGAATGATGATATAACTATGTTCCACGGCTTGTCGGGGACGGGGACGGGGGGACGGCAGGGGACGCGTTTCCGGGACATTTCCTAAGGGGCAATTTTTAGGGGATGGCAGGGGACGGCGACATACAAAATACATATATATATACATGATTTTTTCAAAATTTATTAATATATTAGAGAGAGAGAGAGGGAAAGAGAGATAGATATGTCAATAAATTAATAATTGATAACAACAATATCAATATGTAAGTAAATCATGAGAGTAGTACTATAACAGCATAAGAAATGTCATTAAAGCATTATAAAATTTATCACAGCAGTATCAAACATCAATAAAACCATGGTCTATCAATATGAAATATCCAAATGTCTCAAACATGTATCCAAAAGTCTCAAAGTTCAAACATGAAAATCAAAATATTAAATACAACAGTCTATGAAATTAAGCCTCATTCAGGCTATGAATAGCCAAAGACTCAGAACTATCTGAGTCACTATCATCCTCTGGCAAGAGTGGAACTAAAAGATTTAATATTTAGTCATTTTCAGACTTTAGCCCAAACAATTAAAACATTAAACAGTTGGTGGGCCCTGCACGAAGGAACTAAACCTTTAAAAAATCATTTTTTAATATATTTTGACTTGCAGCCTGTAGGGGACGGCTAGCTGTCCCCAATCCGTCCCCAATTTGTATTGGGGACGGGGAAACGTCCCCAATCCGTCTCCAATCCGTATTGGGGACGGGGAAACGTCCCCAAAGTGAAGGAAACGTTTCCTCGTGTTTCCGATGGATTTTGCATTTTCGGGGACGGCAGGGGGACATCCCCTTTGTGTCCCCCCGTCCCCGGGACGGCAGGGGACGGGGACGAGGGGTTTTGGGGTAGGGGACGCGTCCCCGTGTAACATAGTGATATAATAGTTCAACAACTATGCGGCTGTCACCTTTGACTCCCATAACATTTAGACTATTCCTTTCATTCCATCTTAATTTCAAAAAACTAAAAAGATCTTTAACTTAGTAAAAATAATTTATTATAATATATACTTATATAATATGATAATAAATTAATATAATAAATATATTTATAAAATGATATATCAATTAAATTTTTTAGGGTAAACGCTTCTACGAACTGGTGAGGTCACAAACGGGGGACCTCATCTCCAACATAAATATTCAACAATTAACACCCCAACGGGGTCTGAACCTTGGATGCAAGAAGCAGAACACTACAATTTAACCATCACAGTTCACACTATGCCAATATCGGCAATATATATCAATTAATTTATTTGATAGTTATGTATTAAATTTATTGTTGATATATTATATTAATATGATATATTTATTTATAATATATTTATATTCTTATATACTATATTAATTTAATAAATAAAGATATTTATAAAATAATATATCAATTCATGTATTTCAGAGCTAGATATTATATTTATTATTAAGTTTATATTAATATGTAATATTTATTTATAATATATTTGTAGATTTTTTAGATTATTTAGGCCCTCTCCCTTTACATCATGTGGGAATACTTTTTATTTAATATTCTTCTAATGTGGATACCATTAGACTTACAATTCTCTTACTAACACTCTTCTTGCTTGAATGCCACACCTCTTGTCTCGTCCTACAAGGCAACCCTCCTCTTGTAGTACATCAATATTTCCTCTTTATTGCTCCACTTGACCTCCTCCCACTTGCGATTCCCCCACTAACACTAATCCAGCTTGAGCAACACTCCTAGCTCCTTTTGTGGGGCATTCTTCTTCTTTATTGCTCCACTTGTGCTCCTCTAGCTTGAATGATGTGTGATGTAGACAAGATTAGGGGGTCTTATCAAACTACCCAATCTTGCAGCCTTAACATCTCATTCAACCTACATTCTTGCACACATATCAAAGACAACATATATTTTGCAACAAAATTCGAAACATACCTTTATTATTACTTTCATATGTACATTTATACAACAAAATTTCTCAAGAACAATTACATATAGTGAGGATTTTAACAAGAAATAAAATTCAAAAAATTTTCAAGGGTTTCTAGGCACTTTATGCCTTCAAATCTTCAAACTCTCATGCCTTCAATTTTTTTGGCTTCACTCCTCTTTGCAAATCTGATTTTTCTCTTCATCCTATAGTTCTCATGGCTGCCTTGAACACATAAAACTGCAATGTCCCGTTCGCGGCAATAGTCTCTTTTGATGACCATCGGCCTATCTCAGAGGCCCGCAGGGTATTTAGAAGTGGAAATTAGGGTTTCCTATTTTGAGGAGGTTTCTTTTGTGTTTTCAGGGGTTTGCATTCAGGAGTTTTGCAGTTTGGTTTCTGGGTCTTTCTGTGTTTTCAGAGAGCTTTGGAATGGTGTAACATGCATCTGTATCAGGTGTCTTTTCTGGACTTTCTATTTTTAGTAAGTTGTGATGGCTGCCTGGTTTGTGCTTAAAATGAGTTTGGAGTCACTATTTTTAGCAATATGCTATTTTTCGTAAGTGTTATTCTTTTGGCAGCAGTTTAGCAGTTCAGTGCAGTTTCTATATTTGGTAGAGCAGAATTGGTAGTTTGGTCTTTAGCACTTTGGAGTCCATTTTGGCAAGTTTGATAATTTAAGTCATTTTATATTTTATTGTCTTTTTGGACCCCTTGCCTAGGCGAATGACTTGTTTTTAAAAGAGGGACCCAAGTTGGATGCCTCATGTGGTGAATTAAACATTTTAAAAATTAAATATTGCCAAGGCCTTTTTGGACGCCTAGGAAGATGTGCAAAGAAGTGTTTAATAAATATTAAATTATATTCTTGAGTTGGGCGTCCCTTTTTGGTGGGAAAAGGAGAATTCAAAAGGTCATCTCGAAGTGCTATTTAAACAAGGTGTTGCTCCCTCATTTGGTATCTTTTGCTTATCATAACGAAGTGCTGCTAAATTGTATTCAGACCCCTTGCATCTAGGAACACATACCTACTAGCCTATATCAATTTCGTGCTTGAAAGATAGTACCTAGCTGGTTTGAGACTGCTTCTTCATCCAGAGGTTGCAGATTGAGCTTCACAGTGAATCGTTTGTTGATATTTCTGATTTTTGGAGTTGTTGGTTGTGCTTGGCTGAAGCACGTTTTCGATCATAGGTCTTGGTGGGATTTTTATTTGGTTCTGGGTATTGGCTTTGAATCTTTCTTTGTCCTAGGCGCCTCATTCTTCCAAGTTTCAGATTTTAAGGCAAAGTGGTTGAATTTTTAAAGAAGGTCGACCTCCTCTTGAGGGCATCCCATTTCAGATTTGCATTGGACTTCTTGCCAGGGCATTTGGTGCGTTTGAAGGTGATAATTCTCTTAGTTCTTGGTCGCCTAGCCTTTATGTTTCATTTGCATTCAGTTTGGTGATATTCGGAGTTGTATAGACGGAGTTATAAGCATTTCAGTGTTTTCCTTGCTTGCTGGTTTGAATTTTCAGTTTACTGCTTTTACATCAGATTTGATAAGTTCTATTTTTTTGCTATATTTCCTTGGTGCTCATCCATATATTTGATAAGGGAATTATTGTATATCTTTTGGACTAATTAGAGAGCTAAAATCATCATAATATCATTGTATGAGAGCATATTTTGTAATGCTGATTTCAGTAGTATTGATCAACCTTTATATTTCTGCACTTTATATTTTGGTAGATCTCACTCCCATTGAATAAGTGGTTGAGTTGTTTTACATTTGAGTTTGTTTACGTACTCTCGCTGAATAAGTGGTTGAGTGTTTCATTTCTATTTGTAGTTTTGCTCCCATTGAATAAGTAGTAGAGCTCTTATGGTCGGTTATCCGCCTACACATTTACATTTCTAGCATTTACTTTCTAGAATGGTCAGCTAGCCGCTTGCAGTATTGTACTTTCAGTTCAGTTTTTATCTAACGATCCCCTCGCACCGTATGCTCTCACCTTGCCCACATTGGGATCTTGGTGATCATAAAGTGAAGGGTTCCTTTCAAGCTGGTTATGTTTATTGAGCTAACCTTAACGGGTACTGTGTTGTGTTTTTAAAATAAAAAAAAACTAACCAGCTTGTGTTGTGTTTGATATTTCAGTGGTATTAGAGCTAGTTTTCTTGCCAGCTTGTATGTTTTTAGTGATCAGTTTTTCAGATGAGTGATAGAGAAATCAGATATTACAACAAAGAGTTGAAGAGACAATAGTATCAGTCCCCAGTAGTTCCGGATGAAGATACTTTTTCTGAGGTTATGAGGAACCATAGGATTGCAGTTGAGACCATGGAGAAGGGCCCAACCCATGAGGAGGAAGATAGAGATACTAGAACTGAGAGGAAGTTCGACATTATGTTGGACATGATGTCTCAGTTGCTTGCTAAGATGGATCAACAAGTAACTCAGCCTTAGCTGAATCATACTGGTGAAAACAACTTTTCTCAGACAAATGTAAGAGAAAGAACTATTGGTCAACATGTTGCAAATGCTAGAGGATCAGCCTCTAGACCTCTCATTCCTACCTTTACTCCAAGGGAAGAAGTACAAGCCGGGTCAAGTGTGCCTATGTGTTGGTGTAATGCTTTATCATCCACCTAACACACAGAATAAAATGTCCAAAGATAATTTTATCCTCTCTTGAAACCAACGCGATAGTACATTCCAAGGTTTCTTTAGTCGGGTCTCGACGTGTGGATAAGCTCAATGGTCGTTGTGATATGCTGGTAATAAACAAGGGGACTTACGCAGAAAGTCTTCACAAGTTCAGGACTTAGGAAATTTATCTTTAAAGGTTCTCAATTAGGACTTTCAATTGTGGATCTCAAAAAAAATGGCAAAAAGAATAGGGTTCAGAGAATCTAGTCTAAGCCTAAGAACCCAAGAGACAGTAAGGACTCGGTGAAGAGAAATAAACCACACTTTGTTTCCTGCTACTTCCCCGCAGGACAATTTAAAATGGGAAAGTAACTGTAAGGGGTTTGTGAGAATAATTTTCAAACCTCGAATGAGGTTGAAGTTAAGCTTCCACGCTTAAGAGCTCAGGCTAACTTTACAAATCGAATGCAAATCATCCATTCGAAAAAAGTATGAGCTACACTTCACCATTGAATCAATACGATCAATCTCTCATTCAATTAACAACTTTTCAAAGCAAATTCTACTTAATCTAACTTTAACTCTAATCTATGGCGGAAGATAATATGTAACCTCGCTTACTATTCAACAATAAGAAGTACGGGGCTGCAACTATGCCTAAGAGCTACCATCTGTTAGTCTCACCGCGACAATACATAATCCGCTCCACACTTTACAAATGAGGGGGCAGCCCCATCAGTAGCCTCCCCAATTACCGGGCCTGCGCCAAGATTGATTTAAATCAACGGGCCGAGATTACAAAATAAAACCCTAATTAGGGGTTTGTTTCGGTCAGCTGAGAGGGCTCTATTCGAGGAGCATTTGTCCTTTTAAGCAATGCAGCTGCACAAAATGTCAGGGGCTGTAACCAACACAGAAATGGGAAAGTTGCTATACACACTTTAGAAAATAATTGATTGGGTTGGAGACACTTTGTGCCACCGCATGGCGCTCTGATGCCTTTGAATGCTTCCTTGCTTTTTTTCTTTCCACGTGCTTAGTCTTTAGAATATTTTCTCTCACATGACTCTCGTCCCTGTTTGGGCAGCTTTATGCCCCTTTCCTGGATCCCTGATCTTTCGGAGACTAGATTTCTTTCAATTGTGACTGAACCTTGAAGTCCTGAAGTCTCCCTCTCTTTGGAGAGGTGTCTGATATCCTTTTCTGCTGTCTAGAATTTGGAGAAGAATGCCTTTGTGCTTTCGCCACAATGGAGGAAATTGGAATTTCCTCTGTGAAGTATTTCCTAGACTTAGCCGAATTTTGGCTATTTTGTAACACCTTCATGTGGACCATTCAACATTTAGCCAAGGTTTTGGCCATCTCTATGCTCGAACGAACTTTGCCTGTGGATTTTCCTTCAATTTTGAATTTGGCTTGTGCTATTTAGGACAAATTCCATCTCTGGAGGTTAAGATTTATTCACTTCCTCCCTTCCCTGCTTTCCTTCATTCCACACTTAGTGGAATTCCTTTTTCCATCCTCTCCTTGGGCTGACTTCTACATGAGCTTGACGCTCTCTCTTAGCCCAAGCTCACTTCAGCCACTCTTTGGACAAACATGCCTGAGGGAGCCTAACTTTTATCTGTATGTTTAAAGCCATTTCTTGAAAGTCATGATTTCCTGCTAGTAGGTTTTACCCATTCTTCCTTTAGGTCAGCTTAAATCCTTCTCAACACTTTGATATTTCTTTTCTTCTGTCTAGGGCCTGACTCTCAGACTGCTCACATTGTACTTGGCTGGACCCACTTGAGTTGTCCTGATACCTTCTCCAAGCAAGTTCTGACTTTGTGGGGAGTGGTTTCACATGGCGCCATGCTCTTGGGCAAGTCGATTCTCTCATGTCAAAGTCTTTTGTCCTTTCCTCCAAATATTCCATGCCTTTTGTTTTTCCTTTTAAAAGACTCATTGGCCATCCACCTCGCAGTAGCCAAAATAAAACAAATCTCGCATTTTCTCTCCTCACTTCACTATTCTCTCTTGAAGCCATGAATTTAATTTCACCTTCGGATTTTATCTCTGGCCAGATAAATTATTTTCTCCAAAAACATCTCTGGGCAAATTCCATTTTGTCCATGCATTGAAAATAAATATTAAAAATATTTTAATGACCTAAACTGTCTGCCTTTCACTCCATGGCTGATTTTTTCCTTTCTTATTTCTTGGCTAAGAGGTATCTTCCTAATTCCTTTACATCTCAATTTCACTCTAGCCAAACCAAAATTTGCTCATTCCATGAAAATCACATGTTAGATCCCTGTTTTTCTTTGTTTATGCTTTAGATTTCAAGTTTCTATTTCTTGTTCTCACAAAGCTAAATATTTCCTTGCTCACCGACTTTTTTTCAGGCAAAAATCCTTAGTCCTAATGTCTTCAAGGCTTAATTTCCTTGATGTCTGACATATTGTCCTTCCTTCTGGCCAAGGACGACCCTTCCTTTCTCTTTGCCTTGCGCATTTTTCTTCGGTCGAAGTTGGCAATTTTTTAACATTTTCCATACTTAGGCAAATTTTGTCTCTTTTTCCTCATCGTGTTAGGCACATTCCGTTTTATTCTTTGCCATATCCTGATCATCTTTAGCACATGTCCTTTCAATCTTGGCATTTGTCCTCTCGAAAGTGTCACAATACTTGGCCAACGTCTTCATTTCTCATCCCTTAGCCTCTTCACTTAGGCAAGTATTTCGAACTTTTTCTTGGACTTGGCATTGACACTTAGCCAAAAATCTTATCGTCTTATCATCTTAGGCGGACTTCCTTGGAATTTTGGACAAGTGTGGTGGACTTCTTAAGTCTTTTGGACGAGCATCTTGGATGTCCCTCTTTTCTAGGGCGGACTTCTTAGCTTCTAGCATTTGTCTCAACATTTTGCCTCTTGGAAATGTCATAATATTTTATCCAAAGATCAACTTTCCACCTTTTTAGGCCCTCACACTTAGTAGATTTTCGAAATTCCCCTTGGTAGGCATCAATACCTAGCAAAATTTTGATATTTTTATTTTTACTTCTACATGCCTAGGCGGACTTTCCAAGGGTCTAGGATATGCTTGGGCGGACTTTAGATGGTCTTAGGATGTGCCTCCTTGCTGCATGGCGGACTTCAAAGCATCCTAGGATATTAAGGGCGGACTTTGGAACTTTTTGGACATCCTTCCTTTGAACTTGGCGGACTTTGGAGATCTTTAGGACATGCATGGCGGACTTTGGAAGGTCCTAGGATATGCTCCCTCAAGGCTGGCGGACTTCAAGACTCTTTTGGACGTCCCTCTTGGATGTCCCTCTTTTCTAGGGCGGACTTTAGGTGATGTTTGGACAAGGATCCTTAAGGCTAGCGGACTTTAGAGACTTCTAGGATATCCTTGGGCGGACTTTGGAAGTGTCAAGGACTTCCCTCTTAGTGCATGGCAGACTTTGGAACCTTTTAGCACTTCCTCCCTTGATGCATGGCAGACTTCAAAGGATCCTAGGACATGCTTGCTTAGTGCTGGGCGGACTTCATGAGTTCTTGGCACTTGACAACCTTCAAGCTGGCAGACTTCACAACTTTTTGGCACTTCCTCTTGAGAATGGCGGACTTTCCAAGTCTTTTGGACATGCAGGGCGGACTTTGGAGGATGCAAGGATGTTGCCTCAAGATGCATGACGGACTTTAGAGCTGCCAAGGATGAGTATGCTATATGCTGGGCGGACTTTGGAAGGTCCAAGGATGTTCTTCCTTGTTGCTGGGTGAATTCCATAAACTTCCTGACATTTCTTACACCTTCCTTCATCATTCTTCCATGGCGAACCTCAGACTTAAGCACATTTTTCACAGATTTCACCATTTTAAGAGCTGATTCTTATGATCTTGTCCTCAGATCTGATTGATTTCGGACTGGTTTTGACTGATTTTTCCAGATTTCGAGTGTTCTTGGTCTGATTTTTCACGCTTTTTTACTTGTTTTTTCCAGATTTTTCGAAAAAATTTCAAATTTTCATTTCGATTTTCTGAGAGATCTATTGAGTTTTTCGAACTTCTGAGTATGCTTTAACCTGGACCTCTTCTTAAAAAATAGAAACTTTCCAAAATAGAAACTTTGTAAAATAGAAAAAAGCAACCCAAAAATAGGAACCTGCTGGTCCAAAATGCTGTGTGCAATGAAAATCAGTGCTAACTTTTTCCTAAAAATAGGAAGTCCTTGCATTTAATTTACAACATCTTCGCCTCTTGGGCTCCTTCCTCTGAGCTTTCCAAGAGAATGCCTTATGCATGTGAGTTCAGCGTAGCATGAATAATGACTTGGTCCAAAGCCATGACTTAAAAAAGACTGACTTCTGAACCCCTCAAATGATACAGATCTCATTGTAAAAAGACAAGTGATACAGCTTGCAACACCGAGGTAAGTAAAAGCTTAAAACAGTGGGGGTCCCCATTTAATGGGGATGCATGTGTGAAATGGTCACAACACTATAAGGATGAAGTGAGGCAAAACTACATGGAGTATGCTTCTCTATTGGTGGAAATCCTTGAGATCCTAACTTTTGACCAATACATGAACCAAAAGAAAAGAAGAGGAGGCGGAAGAACTGATAATCGTGCTCCTATGGGTCCTAGAATGGATTATCATCAAGCTCTTGGAAAAGTTACTATGGTTCACTTCGATGGAAGTGATAAATGTTCAGCGAGGTCGTGGGTCCAAAAGTTGGATAACTACCTCTCTCTCTCAGACCTATGCCGGAAGAAGATGCCATCAAGTTCGCCACTTTGCACTTGGATGGAGCTACACATGAGTGGTGGTATCAGGGTTTGGTCACTTTTGGCCATAACCTTATTCGTACATATGAAGAGTTCACCAACAAGTTGATTGAAAGATTTGATACTAAGGATCTCGAAGTCAAGTTTTTGTAAGCTTGCCCAGCTGAAACAAAATGGCTCACTTGACTCATATATTGCAGATTTCCAGAGGCTTTCTGTGATGGTGCCCAAAATCACTGAAAGAAGACTTGTGGTATTGTTTAATGAAGGATTGATGGAACCTTTGAAGGGTTGGGTTAAGGCTTTTGATCCACCAACTCTCAATGAAGCTATCAAGAAGTCAAGAAGCATGGAGTTGGCTACCCCAAGGCCTATATTCTAGTCTAAAACTTTTCATCATAAGAAGGATAAGAAACATTCTTTACATCAGCCCAAAAAATTTCCTTCTAAGTTGGATGATGAGCTTCGTGAAAAGCTTAGGAAGGATGGCTTATGTTACACATGTCGAGAACCATGGGTTAAAGGCCATAGATGCTGTGGAAAGGGTCATTCATATCATATGGAGGCCTATTTTGATTCTAGATCAGAATCTGATATGTCAGAACAACAGTATGAATCAGTGGACAGTGAAGATGAGAATGCTCCGGAAGTGGAAGGAAAGGATCATGGAAGTGGGAGCACATTGGCTCAACTTTCAACCTTTCAAAAGAATGAATCTTTTAGAGTCCGATGAGTGCTTGGAGGGAAGTGTATTGTTGCTCTAATTGACACAAGGGAAACTCATAATTTCATTGATGAAGGTTTGGTTGCAAAGAGAGGCCTCAAGACAAAAGAGTTTGAATGTTTCAAGGTAATGCTGGCCGATGGTTTCACTATGTCTTGTAGCAGAAAGATCTCCAACTTGTCTATGCAATTAGGTAACTCTGAAGTCAAAGATGACTTCTATGTTGTTGGCATTGGAGATAGGGATGCCGTGCTTGGTATTCAGTGGCTATGATCTCTTGAAGAGATAAATTTAAATCTGCAAACCATGGAATTGAAGTTCCAATTAGATGGGAAGAAGGTAGTGTTAAGAGGGATGTCAAATAGAGGCCCTCGCATTGTGTCTTTTAAGAGGATGTAGAGGCTGGTCCGTGACAACCAAGTGGAGTGGGCAGCAGTGTTTGATTTTGCCATATGATCCGGTAGAAGACAAGAGACACTACCATCCAGATATCCAAGCATTGATTTCAAAGAAGAGTAAGTATTTGGTAGTATACCTCTTGGGAGACCTTCTGAAAGAGGGTCTGAGCATATCATAGAGCTCGAAGAAGGAGCTAAGCCAGTCGCTACAAATCCTTACCGGTATCCAAAGAAACAAAAAGATGAAATTGAGAAGGCCATAATAGAACTCTTGGACATGGGTTACATTCGCCCTAGCAAGAGTCCCTTTGCTTCTGCAATTGTTCTAGTCAAGAAGAAGGATGGCACACTGCGCATGTGCGTTGATTACCGTGCCTTGAATCAAAAGACTATTAAGAACCGGTATCGTATTCCTAGGATAGATGAGCTCATTGATGAGCTACATGGAGCCATGTATTTTTCTAAGATTGATCTTAGATCGGGCTACCATCAGATTCAGATGAGAGAGTTAGATATTGAGTAGATTGCATTCAGATGCCATTTCGGGCATTTTGCGTTTCTAGTCATGCCTTTTTGGTTGACTAATGCCACAACTACCTTCTAGTTTTGTATGAACAAAATCTTTTAGAAGTAGTTGAA
The DNA here is from genome assembly GCA_007258455.2 of Sequoia sempervirens. Taxonomy (NCBI): domain Eukaryota; kingdom Viridiplantae; phylum Streptophyta; class Pinopsida; order Cupressales; family Cupressaceae; genus Sequoia; species Sequoia sempervirens. The sequence continues at coordinate 6,175 of VDFB02003781.1, read as the reverse complement.
GAAGTTCGTACTTATCTTCTTTGATGACATTCTCATCTTCAACAAGTCATGGGAAGAGCACCTCAAGCACTTGGAGGAAGTGCTTAGTATTTTGGAGTTTGAATATTTGTTTGCTAAGGAGTCCAAATGTAAATTTGGAATGATAGAGCTGCTCTACCTTGGGCATATAATCAGCTCTAAAGGGTTTAGAGTGGATCTTGAGAAGATCAAGGCTATCTTGGATTGGCCTCCTCTAGAGAATGTGTCACATTTGAAGGGGTTCTTTGTGTCTATGTGGCTTCTACTGAAGATTTGTGAAGGGCTATTCACAGATGGCAACCCCTTTTACTGATCTCACTAAGAAGGGGGCATTTGTATGGACGAACAAGGCACACGTTTTTGACAAGTTCAAGCAGCTCATGAGTTCCTATCCAGTGTTGGCTATACTCGACTTCTCTAAGCCATTCAAATTGCAGTGTGATGCTTTAGGAGAAGGAGTTGGAGCAGGTCTAATGCAAGACAAACAACCCATTGTTTTTGAAAGTAGAGAATTGAGGGGTGTTGAAAGAACTTATTCAATCTATGATAAGGAGATCCTTGCAATCATGCATGCATTGGGCAAGTTCAGACAACACTTGGTTGGGAGCAAGTTTGTGGTGAAGATTGATCATAACAGTCTTAAGCACTTTATGCATCAAAAGGATTTGAATGAGAGGCAGTAGAAGTGGGTGAGTAAGCTAAAAGCTTATGACTTTGACATCTAGAATGTCGGAGGGAAGAATAACATTGTGGTTGATGCTCTATCTAGGAGACCGCATTTGAGCTCTCTAATAGAGATAATTGGTGATTGGAAAGAGAAGATCATTGCTGATTATGCTAAAAATGAGTTTGCAACCAGCATTGTTGAGGGCACTTTGCATGATGAGAGGTATCAGTTGGTTGATGTGTTGATATGGTATAAGGGAAGAATCCTCTTAGTGCCCGAATCTAAGCTTAAAAAGAAGGTTTTGCAATCATTCCGTGACATTTTCTTGGCTGGTCATCAAGGGTATTTCAAGACATATAGGAAGATCCATGAAATATTTTCATGGAAAGGGCTGAAAGATGAGGTCTCACGCTACATCAGAGAGTGTCAAATCTGCCAAATGAACAAAAATGAGCACACTTTCCCAGTTGGTTTGTTGTAGCTTCTACCAATTCCTGATCGAAATGGGAAAGTATCTCAATGGATTTCATCACGAGGTTGCCAAAGGTGCAAGGGAAAGACTGCATCTATGTTATTGTGGATATATTGATGAAGTTTGCTCATTTCTTTGCCAATACCAGCTCATTCACAGCAGCTCAGGTTGTAGAATTGTTCTTCTGAGAGGTGTTCCGACTGCATGGGTTGTTGAAAAACATTGTGAGTGATAGGGACAAGAAGTTCGTAAGTGCTTTTTGGCAAGAGGTTTTTAGATTGAGTGGTATAGTGCTCACTCCAAGCACTAGTTACCATCCACAGACTGATGGCCAAACGACGATTGTGAATAAATGGTTGGAAGGCTAGTTCAGAAATTATGTGTCGGATTAGCAAAAGGCATAGGTGAAACGGCTTCATTTGGGAGAGTATTGCTACAACTCTTCCAACCACATGTCGATCAAAAATGTCTCCATTCTTTGCTTTGTATGGTTACGAGGCTCCTAGCTTCGTAGAATTGGTGTTTGGTGATAGTAGAGCTCTTCAAGCAAGGGATATGTTGCAGCAGAGTCAGGACACTTTGAGATTATTGAAGGATAATCTCCACCATGCGCAGAATCAGCAGAAGCTGTATGCTGATCAGCAGCATGTTGAGCGAACATTTGAGGTTGGTGACATGGTCTATTTGAGACTCCAACCTTATAGACAGTAACATAAACCAAATGAAGAACTTGACCACTTATTTAGCGGGAGTAGCAAGTAACATAAAGAAAAGCTTGGCCACTTATTTAGTGGGAGCAACCACTTGTTTAGTGGGGTAAGTATCAAATGCAAATACAAGAGTATTCACCAATGGTACTACCGATGGTGTTACAATGAGCTCAACATAATGATATCAGACCATTATATGCTGCTGTTATGAGAGGTAAATGACAAAAATGAAGAATGAGAACACCCCCACAACTATAACAAGTATACCTCAAAGATAAGTTCACTAGAGGTCAATGGAGGGATGAACAAGGGTCTGAAACTCAGAACAGCAGTCTAATAGTGCATGAACAATAAGCTGGAATGTCAACCAACAACTCCCCAATGACCATAACTCCCTCAAATCGCCATGAATCTCTTCCAAAATGTTTGCAAAGCAACTGCATAGGTTAGGCGCCTCCTAAACACACAAATCAACAAGGTAAAGAGCAGATCTCTGTCGCTAAGAACCAAATATCAAACCCTCAAAGAGGTACGGCCAACAAGAGGGGCAATTTGCTCCTCGAAATTTATGCCTCCTTAAATTCTGATTTCTTGCGCCAAGGGTCGCCTCTACTTGCCAAACAAGAATGAACAATGGCCACAAAAAGATCTCTGAACCTTCAATCACTATGAACAGTGCAATGGTACGGCCTAGGGCAAGAAAGAACAACCAGCAAACTGAAATCTTCTAAAACCACTTCTAAAATGCTTCCAAATCGCTGCAAGAAGAGTTAACACACCAAAAACATGGCTAAAAGACATCAAAACAATCCATAATCGAAACAAATTGAAAAGATTTCACCAATAATTTGATATGCTTCAAAATCTTATCTTCTATACATTGTCTTGTTGCCTCCTTTTGCTAACTTGGTACAATCATAAATTCATGCTCTTGGAGAATCAACATATCGTTGCAAAAAAGAATGAAAGACTCAACTAGATGTGTGTAAGAAACTCTTACTGATTTTCACCCCAAACTTTCAATGTTGCCCCTTAAGCCTTTTGTCAAATGGTTGGCATGAAGTAAAGATGCAGGGATTTGGTTTGGTAATTTGTTTAGTAGCTTTGTTTACTTCAAAGTTTTGATATGACAATTACCATAATGCCACAAATTGAAATTTGGGCACAAACCAAAGTGATTTCAAATGTGCGTGAACAAAGCAAAAGAGCATGTGGGGAGAGTTTTAGGGATTTTTCACTAAAGATAGTATATAGGTGTGTAGGTCCACCTCAACAAAGGAGCCAAAGACTTTACAAGATTTTCCACAATGTATTTGTGTTAGAAGATTTGTCATTGATGTCTAATCAGATTATTGGAATACTTTATTGATGAGCTTAATGAAGTAATCATCTTCAAACTAATTGTGCTTAGAAGCGAGCATCCACAGGATATATGTTCAAATAATATTCAACAAAGGCAGAATATGTACATAAAATAATATTCAGATCAACAAAGGCAGAATACGTACAGAAATAATACAGAATGCATACAGAACACGTACAGAAAATAATATTCAGATCAACAAAGGATACGTACAGAAATAATATTCAGATCCAACTTCATACGTATTAAATCAACTACAAAATGCGACTAAAGAAGTAATATTCAGATCCAAACTCAGTTTGAATAAATACGTGTTTAGTTATTTTTGTCTTCAGTTCGATGGTGCTCTCAAATTGGTGGTGTTTTTAGTTTACTTCTGTTTGCTGATTACGTGTTAAGATAACAAGTGCAAGATTATGATAACACATTTTTTTTTATTAAGAGGCATGTTCAATGAACAGATACGTACTTCTTAAAAGAGACGTCTTCATAACCAATTGAAAGATATGACTTTCTTCAAGTCAAAAGATGCGATGTCTTTTAGGTATGCAATGGTTTCTAAAAGGTATGAGTTGGACGTATGGTGAACAGTTGTGAACATAGGTTTGTCCAAAAAGAAAAGACATGTTTTGTTTAGAAAACATGTTTTCTTGAATTTCGTCATTTCTATCAAGAGGCGCGCCTTTCTTAACAAGTGCGAATAGTAACTAAAGATAATCTAAAGTTTTAAAAGAACATTTTTCTGAAGTCATTAACAAACTAATGAAGAGGTACAGTCAAACAAAGAGTTTGTGCTCTCTCTCTCCTAGGGATGCATACTTTGATCTAAGTATATATTTGCCATACATTTCAAGTTTGGAGGTGTGGTTGTGAAGTTAAAAAACAGTTCATATTAGTGTCCCATCTTCTTGTGTGGGCTTAGGGTGATATCTTTCATCACATAGAGCAGATTGGAGGATAGGGACAGTATAGATCTGATTGAAGGCAGTCTTACATCCATCAAGTCAAGGTTTGGTGCCTTGCATTAGGGGTTGGTGCTCCTCGTAGGTAGGTGCCTACTAAATTTGTAAAGGTTTAGGTGTTCCTTGTAGGTTGTATCCTACTAAATCATCTTTCTTGTAAATCTGGTAGGTTGGTGCCTACTTTCTTGTAAAAATCATTTCAATAAAGTTATGTCAACTTGTGTAAATTGGTTCATATCAAAAGTTGATTGTAATAAGTTTGAAAAAGATTAAGAATTGAAAGTTTGTGTTGATTTACTGATTCACCCCCCCTCTCAGCAAATCTTTTGTGCTCTTCAATTTGTGCGTGCCACTGCAAAGGGTCAATATGTCATATCCCCATTTCCAATAAGTTCCATAATGATCATAAGCCCATTTCCCATTTTTTGTGGGTTTAGGGAAATTACACGAGGGAAATAACTTTAAAATGTTTAAGTGAGTTATGTTTATAAGTCTTCATAAAGTTACCACTTAAATTGTTATCATAAAGTGGGCACCTAGAGTATGGAGGTCTTTGTAATTAACACAAGTCTTTTATATAAACCTCCTTAGTGGTGTTTGAAAAGGCAAATTGAGAATTTGAAAAGATTTCTTTTTGGAGGGAAAGGTGGGCGGCCAAAGATCTATATAAGAAAGGCAAATGACTGAAGGAGGTATGCTTGTTTATTGTCTTATTCTCTTGTATAGATTGGACATCCTGGTTATCTATCGCATTTAGGACAAAAACCCTCTATGTTGGAGAATGGAGGAAGGAAACCCCAAATGTCCATCATTGAATTAATGAATGAAAAATCTTGATTCAAATTTGTGCAATCCCATCCAGATATTGCATTTGAGCTTCAAATATTGGAGGATGGAATAGAGTTTGTTCATGGCAGGAATCAATGTCTGGGGCAGCTTACTTAGTGCCATTCTCTAAAGTATTTGGGTGGTTTTATAGTGCCATATTTCTGGTCTTAAGGTGGCTTCTATGAGTGCCAATCTTTGCAGATTTGGGCAGCTATTTCAGTGCCATTTTGGGATTGCTGGTGGCTAGGACAATGCCATTTTTGCTGCTATTGTTTCGTATATTCTGATGAAGGTTTGCAAATTCAGAATTACTCTTTTGGTGATAATTCATTGAATAAGGAATAGATTGATTGGTTGTTTGGACTTTTGTCTTTATTGCTTAAGTTTCATGAGGGTTTGTATTTCATTGCAACAATATATCTGATTTCTAGAATCTAACATTCATTTAAATCATAGTTTGTGGACTCTCCAGGACTTGCTGCGGACTCAGCGGACTCAGCGGACTGAGGGGTCAAGAGTATTTGATGACTATGAATGATTAAATTTCAATTATTGAGTGTTTGATGATCATATTTCATATGACGTGTAATCTTTGAATTACGAGTGTTTGATAATCAAATTAGGCTCTTATGTTATCTAAATGCATTAATTTGTAATTTTGTTCTTGTTTTTTTGTAAAACTACGGTTTTTTTTTTGTCACGTCCTAGCCGAGTCTTTTCTTGAGTCCGTCCCAAGTCCCGAGTCTGAGTCCTATTTTTGGGTTGCCGAGTCCATGACGAGTCCGAGTTTGCAAACTATGATTTAAATAATTATGATTTGTGACAAATTTCAATTACCTTATGCTCTCACCTTGCCCTTCTTGTGACCTTGGTCATCAAAAGGTGATGAAATTTTGTGAAGTATTTACCCTATGCTTCCCATTGAAGTATTTTATTTTCTTTGCTTCCATTGATTAGCAACTAACTTTAATAGATCTATATACTAGCTAAAACAGACATGAATTCATCTTCTGGTCTTTTTTGTACCCCAAAATTTAAATTTTTGTTACACTTAAGCATTTTGAAGAAATGAGTAAAATTCTTCTCAAATTTGTCAAAAGGGTCAAAATGTGGGTTTGCATGTCTTGCATGAGGGGTTAAAATGTAAAATTTCCA